>JACBKR010004879.1:0-21218 GCA_014218235.1 Colocasia esculenta
AGCACTCCGGAGCGGTCTGGTCTACAGGGCCTTCCTTTTTATTTCAAAACTTTTTTTTTAATCATTCTCTTTGTGGAGTGTTTTGAAAAAAAAAAACATGTCCACAGGGCTTGTCCCGGTACTTGTGTACCATTGAGGTCTGTGTCGTCTTCTTGGACACCCTCACTCTTGTGTAGAATTGTACATCCAACTGAGCGAAAGACGACAGTGGGACAGGAACTTGTGAGAGTTTGTGTTTTGTCGCTTGTAGCGTGCTCATGGTTGGGGGTTACGAACACCAAAAGACGTACTGGGCACCAGCTAGTCCTGTTTCCAGTGCCTCACTTTAGGGAGCTCGGCAGAGTCCCTAAAGGTGCCAGGCATGGGCCTGGGCAGTGTGGTCAGCAGGAGTGTTTGGTTGGTCTCCACAGTTTGTTGGCTTGTTTTGGTGGAGCGGTAGCTGGACCTTTTGTCTGTGGCTGCTAGACTGAGAGGTGACCTGTGTGATTTGTCCGGGTCAGTGCTGGTGTCCCGAACCAGTCTTCGTGGCCCGAGTTTGGCATTTTCCTACTTTAGCTCATACACCTGGTTGTGGTTTGCCGTTTATTTATTAAAGTTGCTTTTGTTGACAGCATGTGGTAAGTAGAGTTACAGCTTTAATATCCTACTTAGATAGCTCTATAAATTTCTAGCGTAGCTTCCTGCTTTAGTTACTTGTGTGATTGGTTTGCTCGATTTCTAGGGAGTTTCCCTACTGAGCCAGTGACTCGTGAGGCTCACCCTACTCCTTTCAGGTGAGGGAGAGTAGGAGGCTTCTCACCCTTCTTCTAGTTCTGAGCCGCACCGTAGCGGAGCAGGGTCCGCACCACCACTAGCAGTGTAATCTCCTTTCTTTTGTACACCACGGGGTATGCCCCAGGTTGCAGTTGTACTTGTGTCTGGTTACTGTTGAGAAACTGGCTATGTATATTTCATGTAAATATTTGTGAGATGACAATCTTATATATATTTGAGCAGTTTCCTTTATATTTCTACGAACTTGTGTTTGGTATCCCTTGCGAAGCTTCGGCTCGTTCGCGGGAGGCGGAGTCGTGTCAGGCTCGTTATTAGGTTACAAGATTTGAACGACGAGGATCACTACAGTTGGTATCAGAGCAAGGTCCGTGTGAATATAAGGAATCAGATATTTACATAGCCTAATCTCTACTTTAGCCCACTACTGGTAGTTGACCCTAGTTTTTGTATTGATTAGTTGTATATGTGTGGTTGGAATATTGTTTGTGCAGGATCAGAAATGGCAGATAGGAGGGATTGGGGAGGTGGTGGAGATGAGTCGGGAGAGGACTCTACACAGCGGATGATAGAGGGAATATGGGAGAGTCTTATAGATATTCAGACGAGGTTGGACCAGCAGGCACCGGTACAACCAGCAGCCGCGGTACCACCAGTTGTAGAGGAGGCAGTACCAGCAGTACCAGTGGCACAAGTTCCACCACCACAGGAGTCGAGGTACCACCCTTTGTACCCATACTTCCAGCAGTACACCACCGGCCAGTCGGTGCAGAGCCTACATCACTTGTAGAGAGTTTTTTGAGGTTGCAGCCCCCTACGTACTCAGGAGGCCCCAACCCAGACACAATGGAGCACTGGGTGCACGAAATAGAGAGAGTGTTTGTGACGATGAGGTGTTCGCCGACAGATAGGGTGATTCTCGCCACTTGTCAGCTAGGGGTTTTGCTCCGGAGTGGTGGAGATTGAAGATGCAAACGATGTTTGCAGGGAGGCCCGAGGACACCATCACTTGGCCCGAGTTTCTGATAGTCTTGAACGACACATTCTTTCCAGTCCAGATATAGCAGATGAGAGGGAGCAGTTCAAGACATTGCAGCAGGGGAATTTGTCCATATTGGAATATCAGATGAGGTTCATGGCACTGAGTAGGTATGCTCCATATGTGGTGATGGATAATACGATGATGTGGAGTACTTCATCAGAGGCTTGGGAGCTGAGTTGCAGGATGCAGTGATTCCCCTTATGTGTAGGACAGTGGAGAAGGCGGCACAGAGAGTGGCTATACTAGAGAGGACTGTTCAGGCTAGACAAGGACAGCCAGAGGCAAGTGGTTCAGGCAATTTCCAGCTTCCACAGTAGTCGCAGGCATCAGGAAGGGTAAGACACCCTGAGGGTTTCAGGGCACTTAGCAAGAAATTGTCTGCATCCCTGGGAGTACAGTTATGGCAAAGGAACCTAGCAGCAGCAACTTCCTTCTTAGCATCCAGCAGAGCGAGGCAGAGGTGCACCGTAGAGAGGAGGTCGTGGGCGAGTGATGGCAGTTACTAGAGCTTAGGCGGAGGCATCCAACTTGATTGAAGGTATATTATCGCTTTTTGATTTTTCTGCTAGAGTGTTGATAGATCCAGGTGCTTCCCATTTGTTTATTTCTGATGATTTTATGGATAGCATGGTACATCCCCTAGAAGAGAGGCAGTGTGAGTTGGTAGTAGAGGTTCCCTCAGGAGGTTACATGCTTACTTCGTGTTTTCCTCGATGAGGTGCCGATAGTGATTCATGGGATCAGTTGCCAGCCAGGTTGTATGCATTGTCATTGAAGGATTATAATGTGATATGGGGATGGATTGGTTAGAGGCTTAGGGGCGATGGTAGACTGTAGAAAGAAGAGGGTCAGGTTTTGCAGGCCCGGAGGAGCAGTGTTTGAATTCCAAGGTATGCCTTTTTACACTCCCTAGTTTATTATTTCTACACTTAGAGCTAGGAGGTTGATTAATGCGGGTGTGTAACGTACCTTGCTTCGGTTAGCCTAGTTGAGTCTGGTAAGTCTGTAGATTCAGTGCCAGTGGTTAGGGAGTTTACAGATGTGTTTCCAGAAGATTTGTCAGGTTAGCTCCACACAGGGAGGTGGATTTTATCGTTGAGTTGCAGCCAGCAGCATGCCAATTTCAAAGGCACCGTACAGAATGGCACCAGCAGAGCTGAAAGAATTGAAGAAGTAGTTGCAAGAACTGTTAGAGAAAGGCTTCATCAGACCCAGTCACTCGCCATGGGGAGCGCCAGTATTATTTGTCAGAAAAAAGATGGTAGTCTGAGAATGTGCATTGATTATAGGCAGCTAAACAAGGACACAATCAAGAATAAGTATCCACTCCTCAGAATAGATGATTTGTTCGATTAGCTTCAATCAGCCAAGGTATTTTCCAAGATAGATTTGAGGTCAGGGTACCACCAGTTGTGGATCAAGGAAGAGGATATTGACAAGACGGCTTTTCGGACCAGATATGGGCATTATGAGTTTGTTGTGATGCCATTTGGGTTAACAAATGCGCCAACAGCATTCATGAATTTGATGAACATGATATTCTACCCGTATCTGGATCAGTTTATTGTGGTTTTTATTGATGATATTTTGGTGTACGCAGCGTCAGAGGAGAAGCATGTAGCACACTTAAGGATCACTTTGCAAACTTTAAGAGATCATCAGTTGCATGCCAAGTTCTAAGTGTGATTCTGGCTGAAAGAGATTCAATTTTTGGGTCATGTAATATCAGGTGAAGGTGTTGCAGTAGACCCCGCCAAGGTAGAGGCAGTAATGAAATGGGAAGAACCGAAGACAGTGTTCGAGATCACGAGCTTTTTGGGTTTAGCAGGATACTACAGATGGTTTATCAGGATTTCTCCAAGATAGCAGCTCCGATGACAAGGTTAACAAGGAAAGGGGTACCCTTTGTGTGGTCTTCAGATTGCAAGTGTAGTTTTGCATAATTGAAGAAGAGACTCACCACGACACCGATATTGGAGATTCCATCAGGCAGTGGCGGATTTGTTTTGTACACAGATGCATCCAGGAGAGGTTTGGGTGCAGTGTTGATGTAGCATGGCAAGGTGTAGCTTATGCCTCCAAGCAGTTAAATAAGCATGAAGAAAATTATCCAACACATGATTTAGAGCTAGCAGCGGTTGTTTTTGCATTGAAGATTTAGCAGCACTATTTATATGGTGAGAGGTTCGAGATATTTACTGATCATAAGAGCTTAAAGTATATTTCTCTCAGAAGAATCTGAATTTGAGGCAGCGCAGGTGGATGGAGTATTTAAAAGATTATGATTTTAGTTTGGCATATCATCCAAGCAGAGCTAATGTGGTAATAGATGCATTGAGCAGAAAGGTAGATATGATTTGACTTATGATCTGAGAATGGAAACTGTATGAGGATGTAGTAGAAAATTCATTGTATGTGCCGAATAGTCAACAACGAGCAATATTAGCAAGCAGTGCAGTAGAACCTTCCTTTATTGGTAGATAGTGGAAGCGCGGAGGATAGATGACAGTTTGGCTGATATTGTGAGAATGGAAGAGGTGACTCTTGATGATGACAGTGTGGTCAGACTCAAGGGTCGATTATATGTGCCAGTGGATGCAGAAGTTAGGCAGAAAGTATTAGAAGAGGCTCATAGGTCGAGATACACCATCCATCAAGGCAGCACAAAGATGTATCAAGACATGAAAAAAATCTTCTGGTGGCCGAATATGAAGAGAGAAATAGCAGAATTCATGGCAAGATGTGCAGTTTGTCAAGGTAAAGGCAGAGCACCAGAAGCCAGGAGGGTTGTTGCAGCTATTACCCATTCCACAGTGGAAGTGGGACGATATTGCCATGGATTTCATAGTTGGATTGCCTAGGTCAACAGGTCACAATGGTATTTGGGTTTTTATAGATAGATTGACTAATTTACAGATTATTGCCAGTAAGTATGTCATGGTCAGTGGATAGATTAGTCAGATTATATGTAGAGAGAATAGTACCTTTGCATGGGATTCCAGTCTCCATTGTCTTAGATCGAGATCCCAGATTCACTTCAGGCTTTTGGAGGAGTTTGTAGAGAGTGGTTGGCACAGAATTAAGGTACAGTTCAGCTTATCATCTACAGACAGATGGGCAGACAGAAAGAACAATCCAGACAATTAAAGATATGTTGAGAGCTTGCTGCTTAGTTTGGGGAGGTGTATGGGAGCGCCACTTGAGCATAGTAGAATTTGCTTACAACAACAGTCATCATGCAAGTATTGGAATGGCACCTTATGAAGCATTGTATGGCAGACCGTGCAGGACACCATTAAATTGGCATGAGGTAGGTGAGAGGCAGGTTATGGGTCAAGAGTTGATCCGGCAATGTGCAGAGACAGTAAAGTTCATCAAGGAAAAGCTTCAGACAACGCAGAGTCACCAGAAGAGTTATGCAGATACTAGACGCAGGTCGTTGCAGTTTGAAGTTGGAGATTATGTCTTTTTGAAGGTTTCTCCTACCAAGGGTGTGCTCAGATTTATTAAAAGAGGTAAATTGAGTTCGAGGTATGTTGGGCCATTCCGGATAAAAGAAAGACTTGGTGAGACAGCTTACATATTAGATCTGCCAGTAGATTTCACAGATGCACATGACGGTTTTCACGTCTCAATGCTCAGAAAGTACATTAGAGATCCTTCTCAAGTGGTCAGTTATAAAAGAGATGATTTAAAGCCACACATGACAATGCCAGAATATCCAGTGCAGATTACAGGTCGCAGAACCCATAAGCTCATAATAAAGAAATTGAATTAGTGAAAGTTAGATGGAGAACAGACAGAGCGGAGAGGATACATGGGAACTAGCAGATGAAATGATGAAAGCGTATCCATAATTGTTTGAGTAAGCTCTTAATTATTTTAGGTGATAGTACCATGCTTGTTTAATTGAAAGTTTTTGGTGTTGAGTTTCCGTCTTAAATTTCGAGGATGAAATTTCTTTTAGGTGATAGTAATGTAGCGTATTGATTGTTCGATCGTGGCATTATGGTTGTGGAGGCCAGTGTGTGGCCAATGACGTGTGTAACAAGTGTGTACACAAGTTGTGAGGCTTTTGGGCCGGCAGTTTGGGCCCAAAGCACTCACTAGTTCATAGTCTGTGAACGTGACAGTGAGGGGCGTTGCATTCTAAACACGACGGCCCTGGGTGTCGCATTCTGGTTTCCGCTATTTGGTGGTCTTCATCTACATATCCGCCACGTGTTGCGTGCTGGGCATCTGCTGACGTCGACCTTGGGAAGGCGACGGCCTCCTACGTCGAGATCAGGTCGCAACGGTAGGGTACGTCACGTTCCCAAGTGAAGTGCTTTTAAGTTGGTTTGGCCGAATAAAGCTCCTGCGAGCTCTGCTTGGCTAGGGGAGGTTTCTACGAAGGTTCTTTGGGCGATTCAACGATTTGGTGGTGTTTTTGGCGTGTTCTCACCACAAGGACGTCGTGCGGAGCGGGCGAAACGCCGGTGGTTATGGTTCTTCACGTTCTTCGCAGAGGTAGGATATTTCCACCTCGTTTTGCTGTGTGGATTGCGTGTTGGCATATAGATACCATGCTAGGACAATGGAATCAGCATGAAAAATAGGTTTAAACACCAGTTACAAGGTTTGTGGGGGAGATCCGGCGAGGGGTCTCCGGATTAGGGTTCCTGCCTGTGAAGGTGACGGGTTAGTTATGGGTGTCCTCAAGCCAATCATAACTTGTACAATCTTGTTCTTTAATAATAATAATAAGGCTTTTATATTCATTATGTGTAATTCGTTTATCGTTTCATTATGAAGTCCATGAATATGCGCAATGGATATTAATTATGATGAGATCATAACAATGGGATTAATATCCTTAAACGCATATTCTTAATTGTTCCTAGTCGGAGGATATTCGAGAAGGACATCGGATATCCGGTTAGACTAGTACAGGTTGCACCTGCTCATATGATGAGGGTGACTGGTCTCATAGTCACTTGTGTGGAGACACTAAGGTGAATCTGTAGGTGCTCATTGGAGAATGAGTTCACTGAACTGATCCGTTATGAATCGCTGGATGGTAATGTTACCTAACTGTCAACCAGCTAGATTCATTGTCACAGTGGCGTGATTGGTCCTTAGACCTGAGACACCAAGGACACCTTGTTGTGGACTTCTGGGTTTTGACCTTAACTTATAGATCTCTAGCCATGAGGTCTTAATCAGTTAAGTGTTTGGATCTAGCAGAATACCTTCGAAGGTGATTGTGTGGTCAATATGGGATCGCTCGCTCTCGGTAATAAGAGAGTGAATGCTCTAGGAAAGATGCCTGATAGTCCCTGGCCAGGGCAAGACTACTTATCAAAAAAGGAGTTTTCTGATATTGTTATGCGGCATCTAATCCAAGTGAGTGCACATATTAGGGTTGACAGTTGACCATACCCTAAGTGCGCTCGGGAGCATTGTACGAGCGAAGGATTATAGTCACGTGGTATCTGTTGACACAAAGGGTTCCTTGATTGGGTTGCTGAACCCCAATGCTTTCCAGGATCAAGTGGTGTTGCTTGGCACCCAACTTGATTGGAAGCCCGGTCAATCGTGAGACGATAATTGATTGTGTAATTAATTAATATGAGATATTAATTAATTACAGTAAGTCAATAAAGAGTTATTGGACTTAATGGGCTGAAAACTGGACTAGCACTTGGGCCTAGAGGGTCACACGCAATAGAGTTCTGAGCAGACTGGGCAAGATGACCGTATAGACTTAACTGGGTTTTGTGAAAAACCGCAGAGTCTAATATGCACGTGGAGAGTTAAACCCTGGTCCAAGCTCCAGGGTCCTCTCTGGCCGCCTCCTCCTCTCTCTCTCCTAGGGCGCCCCCACCTCTCTCTCTGGCACATGGTGGAGTTGAGATCCGGGAGACGCGTGGAGACCGAGGAGATCCCGTCTATGTCTGGAGCTCGCGTGGATACGTCTAGAGGCCAGACACTTGAACGGCTTGCAGCACCAGCGCCTCCGGTGCAATCTTCCCCGGATTCGGGAGTTTCGCAACCCCGCAAAGGTAAAGATCGGATCTTTCCGCGGGTTTTCCATTTTTGTTCGATTCCGACCACCGAAAACGATATCAAATGGAGGGAATCGCGTTTCCGCTGCGCTCTGATCGATTCCTTACAGTGGTATCAGAGCCAGGTTGCTGGCACGGTCGGAATCGGCGCCATGTGAACGTTATTTCATGTGTTTTTTGTCGATTCGCACCTGCATGAATCCCATCTTTGATGTGTTCTTGGGTCGCACATGGGATGTGCACTTGCTGCTTGGTACATGGAAGTTGTTCTTGGTACCAAGGGCATCGCGAAGAACCCTTTGTGACGTCGTTTGGCCCTCTGTAGAGGTCACACGGCTGTCTGCAAGCTGCCGCCGCGTGCAGTTTTCATTTTCTTGGACAGTCCAAGAGGGGGGGTTTTTCTGCGATTTTAGGGTTTTTCGGGATGGGTTTTTGGGTGCCACCGCCACTGGCGCGCCGGTGCTGTCCACGCCGCCGATGGCGGTGCGGGGGCCGGCGGGGACGCCCCGCTCTGGGCCGCGCCGGAGGGCAGCGGCGGCTAGTTTCACCCTAGCCGCGGGCACCCCCCCCACCCCCCCCCCAGTCGGGCGAAGGGGGTGACCCCGCGCGGTCCCCGCGAGCCGCACGCGGGTCCGCCCGCGGGTAAGTCGCGGGCGGACCCCCCGCAAGTCCCGGGCGGGCGGATCCGGCCCGCGCCGGATCCGACCGGCCCAAAAACAATTTTTTTTTGTTTTAAAGTGTTTAAAAGCCAGAAAAAATTCTTAAAAATTCAAAAAATTATGAAAATTAGTTTTAGGAGTTTTAAAATTTTTAGCTCTCTATAAATTAATTTTCAAATGTTTGACCCAATGCTTAATTAGTTTAAGGAATTCTAAAATTCATTTTAGTTATTTCCTCTCATCTAATTAATGCATGTTAATTAATTTAAGAATGTGATTCTTGTGAAATTAATTAACAGTCAATTTTGGAGATTTCAGTAACAGCGAATGGCATTTATCTAAAGTTGTTTAGATGTTATCCATGTTAGCTAAATTGTTTAGTTAAATGGTTTTCAAAATATAATTAGTATATTTTTGAAATAAAATTATTCAGAAGTAATTATGTGATAATTGCTTGTTGATGCATGTGATGTGTTGATGTGTGGATGGATGATCATGGACTAGATTCATGTGATGATTGTTATGGTTTATGGCATGTGATGTAATTTATGAGGACTGCGTGCCTCCCTCTCTCCCTCTATTAAATCCGGGTTGTACATTCTATCTCCCTCCTTATGTACTCCCCTTGACTTGTTCAAGGTTTCTTATTATTATCTGATGTATATTTATGGGCCTGCGAGTCCAATTTAATGATACTTGTAATTTAAGAAGCGGATTGGCAGAGATGGAGGAGAGTACCATGCAAGGCCTTTCTGGAGATAGAGTCACATCAAGCAAGTGCATATGATGCGGGGCTGCCATATGTTTGCCATAAATGTGGATTACCAACTGGCTCTGGTAATGCCACTCTAGGTTAAAGTCCATGATCATCCATCGTTTTTCTTCATATATGTGATATGTGTGGAATGTGCTATGATATATATAATTAAATATATGATATTCCAAATTCTATATATCAATAGCACGCAGATATTGAGACCAAGATAAAATATGATAAAATCCCTCCTCGTTCAAACTTTAAGCCGTAGCGTAATCATTTAGAATGAATTACGTGGCCCTCCATCATTATAGTTTTAGGATTGCCATTAGATCGGCAAGTTTGTTGTGCTATCCACAAGGCTTGCCAAATCTGATGACAGACTAAAACTATGGCATGGTGATGCCTTAAACGGGTAGAGGAACGGTGTAGCTTTGTTGTGCTATCCACAAGGGCTACATCAAATCTATGCTCGTTACGTAATGATGGTACTGCTTAGACTGGATTTAATGGCTTGTTGTGCTATCCACAAGGTCATTAAAGTTCAGGGGCCGAAATAAGATCGGATATTGCAAGAGTTGCAAGTGTCAAGAGTTGACCGCTTTCAGATCATAGTATGGTTTGTTGTGCTATCCACAAGATCATGCTATGAGTCTGTAAGATTCCGATCCCACTAGGAGACCGTCGGCGTCTCCCATTCTGTATATCTGAGGGTTATACAGTCTGTCGAAAAATAGTGGGAGCTAATCTTGATTAAAGTCCTAATCTAGATTTAATTATTATTATGAACATCTGCTAATTGTGTTTACATTTCCTTTATAGGCAAAAATGTCGTCAGGTAACCCACTCCGGCATACTGGATGCCAACAAATTGACAGGCCCGAACTACTCGGATTGGCTCAAGAACCTGAAGATTGTCCTCAGGTCTGAGCGCATTGCCTATGTCCTGGAGGGTGAGATCCCCTGAACCACCCCTAGATGCACCTGAAGGGGAAACGCTTGAATTTGCGAAGTGGAAGGAGGATTCCACTCTGGCCCAATGCTACATGCTTGCCTCAATGAGCAATGAGTTGCAAAGGCAGCATGAGAATATGGATGCTAGATCCATCATGCAGCACTTGCAGGAGCTCTTTGAAGAGCAGAGCAGGGTAGAGAGATATGAGATATCCAAAGCCCTGTTCAGAGCTCGCATGGCAGAGGGCTCTTCAGTACAGACTCATGTGCTGAAGATGATAGAGTGGATTGAGAGGCTCGAGGGGCTTGGTTTTCCTCTTGACAAGGAACTGAGCACGGACCTCATTCTCCAGTCACTTCCAGATTCATATTCCCAGTTCATTGTGAACTTTACAATGAACAAGATTGAGGTGAGTTTAGCTGAGATGCTAAACATGCTGAAGACTGCTGAGGGCAACCTTAAGAAGGAAAAGCCCACTGTTCTCATGGTTGGAAAGTCCAACAAGAAGAGGAGAGCAAAGAGTTAGTCCAAGCAAAAACAAAAGGAGGGACATAAGCAAAGGAGAAGAAAAGGGCGAGTGCTTCCACTGCAAGAAAAAGGGACACTGGAAAAGAAATTGCAAGGACTACCTTGCAATGAAGGCTCAGGAGAAGCAGAAGCTTGGCGAAGCTTCAGGTATCTATATGATAGATCTTCACTTGTCTCTTAGAGATTCCACATCTTGGTTTTAGACACTGGATGTGCTTCTCATGTCTGCAATGATGTGCAGGTGTTGACAAGTAGAAGGAAGCTGAGCAAGGGCGAGGTGAACTTGAGGCTTGGAAACGGCGCAAGTGTTGCTGCACATACTGTGGGGACAGTGAAGCTCAAGTTACCTCAGGAGATTTACTTTCATTAGATGATTGCTACTTTGTGCCTAGCATTATTAAGAACATTATTTCTGTTTCTTGTTTAGACAGAATTGGATACAAGTTTACCATTGAGAACAATAGTTGTTCAGTTTATTTGAGAAATAAACTAGTTGCTTTAGCAAATTTGGTAATGGTTTGTATCTACTTGATGTTCTTATGAAAATCTCCATGTTGATGTTTCTCCTAAGAGAAGTAAGAATAGTGTGAACACTGCCTACTTGTGGCATTGTAGGCTTGGTCACATTGGCGAGAATAGGCTTCAAAAGTTGCATAAGAATGGATACTTGGATCCATTTGATTATGAATCATATGCAACTTGCGAATCCTGTTAATGGGTAAGTTGACCAAATCTCCATTTAGTGGACATGGAGATAGGGCCAAGGACATATTGGAACTAATACACTCGGATGTATGTGGTCCAATGTCTACCCAAGCCAAGGGTGGCTACTCATACTTCATTACATTCACGGATGACTACTCAAGGTTCGGATTTGTTTACTTAATGAAGTACAAATCTGAAGCTTTTGGGAAGTTCCAAGAATTTAAGAATGAAGTTGAGAAGCAAACTGGAAAAAGCATTAAAATCCTACGGTCAGACCGAGGAGGTGAATACTTGAGTACAGAGTTCACACAATTCTTAAAGGACAATGGTATCCTTTCTCAATGGACTCCTCCCTATACACCACAGATGAATGGTGTATCGGAAAGGAGGAATCGCACCTTGTTGGACATGGTACGATCTATGATGAGCCGTTCACAGTTACCAGTTTCCCTATGGGGATATGCGCTAGAGTCAGCGGCATATCTACTGAACAGGGTTCCCAGTAAATCTGTGTCTTCTACTCCATATGAGATATGGAAGGGTAGAAAGCCTGATTTTAAACATGTTAAAATCTGGGGCTGTCCTGCCCATGTGAAGAGACACGACCCAGATAAACTGGAATCCAGAACCGATAAGTGCAGGTTTGTTGGATACCCAAAAGAAACGTTTGGGTACTACTTTTACCATCCTGGTGAACAAAGAGTGTTTGTCGCCAGGAGAGCTGTCTTCTTGGAAGAGGAGTACCTTACCCAGGAGGACAGTGGGAGTAAGGTAGATCTAGAAGAGGTTCTAGATCCACAAACTGTGCAAAGTCCACCAGATGATACATCGGTTCCGGAACCTGTTCAGGATTATACACACGTTCAGCGTAGGTCTGGTAGAGTACCTAGACAGCCGAAAGATATGTTGGACATATCAGTGAAGGTTGTCTTATAATGAGGATGATGATCCAAAGACCTACCAAGAGGCTATTGATAGTCCTCAGTCAGGGAATTGGCGAGATGCCATGAATTCTGAGATGCAGTCCATGTACACCAACCAAGTTTGGAACTTGGTAGACTTGCCTGAAGGTATTGTACCTATTGGGTGCAAGTGGATCTTTAAGAGAAAGATCGGTGCAGATGGACAGATCGACATTATAAGGCAAGGTTGGTAGCAAAGGGGTATCGTCAAAGGCAAGGAATTGACTATGACGAAACTTTCTCACCAGTTGCTATGATAAAGTCGATCAGAATTCTTCTCGCCATTGCTGCATACTTTGATTACGAGATCTGGCAGATGGATGTAAAAATGCTTTCCTCAATGGAAACATTGAGGAAGAAGTGTATATGATACAGCCTGAGGGTTTTACATCCAAAGAGTGTCCAGATAAAGTATGCAAGCTTCAAAGGTCCATCTATGGATTGAAACAAGCTTCCCAGTTTGGAACATAAGATTTGATGAGGCTATCAAATCTTATGACTTCATTAAGAATGAAGATGAACCATGTGTGTATAAGAAAATCAGTGGGAGTGCTATCACTTTTCTCATACTTTACGTTGATGACATCTTGCTCATTGGAATGATGTAGGGATGTTATCATCAGTAAAGATTGGTTGTCAAAGAACTTCTCATGAAGGATTTGGGAGAAGCATCCTACGTATTGGGAATACGTATCTATAGAGATAGATCCAAGAGGATGCTTGGCTTGACCCAATCCATGTACATAGATACCATTGTCAAAAGGTTTGGCATGGAAAATTCCAAGAGAGGTCTCATACCAATGAGACATGGAATTAATCTCTCTAAGGAGCAGTCTCCTAAGACTCCTGAAGAGAGGGCAGTCATGGATAGAGTCCCCTATGCCTCGGCTATAGGGTCTATCATGTATGCCATGCTATGTACAAGGCCTGATGTGGCATTTGCTCTAAGTGTTACGAGCAGATATCAGGCAAATCCAGGTGAAACACACTGGATGGCAGTGAAATGTATCCTTAAGTACTTGAGAAGGACTAAGGATATATTTCTGGTTTATGGAGGAGGGGACTTGAAACTTCGGGCATATACTGACTCGAGTTTCCAGTCAGATCCAGATGATAGCAAGTCTACATCTGGGTTTGTGTTCACCTTAAACGGAGGTGCAGTGAGCTGGAAGAGTTCCAAGCAAGAAACCACTGCAGACTCGACGACAGAAGCTGAGTACATTGCTGCAGCTGAAGCCGCCAAGGAGGCAGTATGGATGAAGAAGTTCATCACCGACCTTGGTGTGGTGCCGGTGACTCTGATCCGATCCCATTGCTGTGTGACAACAATGGGGCCATTGCGCAAGCGAAAGAGCCCGGTCTCATCATGAAGTCAAAGCACATTCTGAGGCGATTTCACCTGATCAGGGAGATTATCACTAGAGGAGATGTACTGGTGGAAAGAGTTCCTTCAGTCGACAACATTGCAGATCCACTGACGAAGCCTTTGACTCAAATTGTGTTTGAGCGCCACCTAGAGTCTATGGGTTTAAGACATAAAGGTGATTGGCTTTAGTCCAAGTAGGAGATTGTTAGTTATGGGTGTCCTCAAGCCAATCATAACTTGTACAATCTTGTTCTTTAATAATAATAATAAGGCTTTTATATTCATTATGTGTAATTCGTTTATCGTTTCATTATGAAGTCCATGAATATGCGCAATGGATATTAATTATGATGAGATCATAACAATGAGATTAATATCCTTTAAACGTATATTCTTAATTGTTCCTAGTCGGAGGATATTCGAGAAGGACATCGGATATCCGGTTAGACTAGTACAGGTTGCACCTGCTCACATGATGATGAGGGTGACTGGTCTCATAGTCACTTGTGTGGAGACACTAAGGTGAATCTGTAGGTGCTCATTGGAGAATGAGTTCACTGAACTGATCCGTTATGAATCGCTGGATGGTAATTACCTAACTGTCAACCAGCTAGATTCATTGTCACAGTGGCGTGATTGGTCCTTAGACCTGAGACACCAAGGACACCTTGTGGTGGACTTCTGGTTTTGACCTTAACTTATAGATCTCTAGCCATGAGGTCTTAATCAGTTAAGTGTTCGGATCTAGCGGAATACCTTCGAAGGTGATTGTGTGGTCAATATGGGATCGCTCGCTCTCGGTAATAGAGAGTGAATGCTCTAGGGAAAGATGCCTGATAGTCCCTGGCCAGGGCAAGACTACTTATCAAAAAGGAGTTTTCTGATATGTTATGCGGCATCTAATCCAAGTGAGTGCACATATTAGGGTTTGACAGTTGACCATACCCTAAGTGCGCTCGGGAGCATTGTACGAGCGAAGGATTATAGTCACGTGGTATCTGTTGACACAAAGGTTCCTTGATGGGTTGCTGAACCCCAATGCTTTCCAGGATCAAGTGGTGTTGCTTGGCACCCAACTTGATTGGAAGCCCGGTCAATTATCGTGAGACGATAATTGATTGTGTAATTAATTAATATGAGATATTAATTAATTACAGTAAGTCAATAAAGAGTTATTGGACTTAATGGGCTGAAAACTGGACTAGCACTTGGGCCTAGAGGGTCACACGCAATAGAGTTCTGAGCAGACTGGGCAGGATGACCGTTATAGACATAACTGGGTTTTGTGAAAAACCGCAAAGTCTATATATGCACGAGGAGAGTCAAACCCTGGCCAAGCTCCAGGTCCTCTCTGGCCACCTCCTCCTCTCTCTCTCTAGGCGCCCCACCTCTCTCTCTGGCACATGGTGGAGCTGAGATCCGGGAGACGCGTGGAGACCGAGGAGATCCTGTCTGCGTCTGGAGCTTGCGTGGATACGTCTAGAGGCCGGACACTTGAACGGCTTGCAGCACCAGCGCCTCCGGTGCATCTTCTCCCCAGATTCGGGAGTTTCGCAACCCCGCAAAGGTAAAGATCGGATCTTCCCCGCAGGTTTTTCGTTATTTTGTTCGATTCCGACCACCGGCAACGATATCAAATGGAGGGAATCGCGTTTCCTCTGCGCTCTGACGATTCCTTATAGACGGACCCTCCTGTCGCATTTTGAACGCGACAGGTCGACCCATCGCGTTCTTCTTGTGAACAGACATATCGGGGTGTCGCGTTCAGAAGGCGACATTGGACCCTGTTGCATTAACAGGTCCAAGGGGCTTTATATGTGTGCATATTGGCATGGCTATCTGATTATCGTGGTTTGTTGTACATGACAAAGGTAAGCAGTGTTTTGGCACCTGTAGCACTCGAGGAGCGTGTTGTTCACGTTGTAGTGTGGTGTTCACGTGGTTTGGTGGTGTGCACATGGTTTGTGTTGCGTGGCAAGTAGCGACGCCTACCGTGGTACCTCTTTAGTTGGGAGCCTCAGGTTTTGTGTGAGCCAGGCACGTGGGTGCTCGGGGCTTGTCCCGGTACTTGTGTACCATCGAGGTCTGTGTCGTCTTCCTAGACACCCTCACTCTTGTGTAGAGTTGTAGGTTCGGCTGAGAGAAAGACGGCAGTGGGATAGCGACTTGTGAGAGTTTGTGTTTTGTCACTTGTAGCACACTCGTGGTTGGGGGTTATGGACATCAGTAGACGTACTGGGCTCCAGCTAGTCCTGTTTCCAGTGCCTCACTTTGGGAGCTCGGGCTAGAGTCCCTAAAGGTGCCAGGCATGGGTCTGCGGCAGTGTGGTCCACAGGAGTGGTGTTGGGTTGCTCTCCACAGTTTGTTGGCTTGTTTGGTGGAGCAGCAGCTAGACCTTTCGTCCGTGGCTGGGAGACTATGTGGTAGACCTGTGTGGTTTGTCCGGGTCGGTTACTGGTGTTGTGAACTAGTCTTCGTGGCCCGAGTTTGGCATTTTCCTACTTTAGCTCGTACACCTGGTTGTGGTTTTCCATTTATTTATTAAAGTTGCTTTGTTGACAGCATATGGTAAGTAGAGTTACAGCTTTAATATCATGCTTAGATAGCTCTATAAATTGCTAGCATAGCTTCCTGCTTATTTACTTGTGTGATTGGTTTGCTCGGTTTCTAGGGGAGTTTCCCTACTGAGCCAGTGACTCGTGAGGCTCACCCCTACTCTTTCAGGTGAGGGAGAGCAGGAGGCTTCTCGCCCTTCTTCTAGTTCCTAGCCGCACCGTAGCGGAGTAGGGTCTGCACCACCACCAACAATGTGATCTCCTTTCTTTTGTACACCTCGGGGTATGCCCTAGGTTGCAGTTGTACTTGTGTCTGGTTACTGTTGAGAAACTGGCTATGTATATTTCATGTTAATATTTGTGAGATGGCAATCTTATATATATTTGAGCAGTTTCCTTCATATTTCTACGGACTTGTGTTTGGTATCCCTTGAGAAGCTTCGGCTCGTTCGCGGGAGGCGGAGTCGTGTTAGACTCGTTATTAGGTTAACGGGTTTGAACGATGAGGACCACTATAGTGACCAAGTGTGTCAGGACATCTCTATTTTTAGTCCCCCTTTTATTATTTATTTATTTACTTTTAAGTTTGGGGTCCGAAGTGGGGCTACGGAACCTTGGGCTATCGGATTTGCCTTTTGGGCTTAGCCTACCATTTTGGTTTGTTGGCTAAGGAATTGACCTGGCCTACCATTATGGTTTGTTGACCAAGGGGGAATGTAGGTTAGCCTACATTTTGGTTTGCTGGCTAACGGATTTGGGTTAGCCTACCATTTTTGTTTGCTGGCTAAATGATTTAGGTTAGCCTACCATTTGGGTTTGCTGGCTAGAGGTTTGACTTGGCCTACCGTGAGGGTTTGTTGGCCAAGGAAGGGTTTAGCCTACCATTTTGGTTTGCTGGGTAAGAAAAGTACAGCCTACCATTGAGGTTTATTGGCTGAAGGGGGCATGGCTTCCCGACCTTTGGTTTGTTGGCTAAGAAGAATATGATTTGGCCAACCTTTGTGGTTTGTTGGCCAAAGAGGTATGGGTTAGCCTACCACTTTTGGTTTGCTGGCTAAAGAATTTGACTTGGCCTACCATGGTGGTTTATTGACCAGGGAAAGGTTGTTAGCCTACCATATGGTTTGCTGGCTAAGGTTTAACTTGGCCTACCATGGTGGTTTATTGACCAGGGAAAGGTTGTTAGCCTACCATATGGTTTGCTGGCTAAGGTTTAACTTGGCCTACCATGGCTGCTTGTTGGCCAATAAGGGCGTAGCCTACCATTTTGGTTTGTTGGCTACGACGGGGGAAATGTCTTGGTCTACCAAAGTGGTTTGTGGACCATACATGGATTTGACTTAGCCTACCTTTGGGTTTGCTAGCTAAGGGGGTAAGTTAGCCTACCATTTTGGTTTTCTAGATAAACGATTTGACTCGGCCTACCATGGTGGTTTGTTGACCAGGAAAGGGGTTTGGCCTACCATTTGGGTTTGGTGGCTAAGGGTTTGGCTTGTCTACCTTGGTGGTTTGTTGGCCAAAAAGGAATTTTAGGTTAGCCTACCGTTTGGTTTGTTGGCTAAGGGTTTTGACTCAGTCGACCATTGTGGTTTGTTGACCAAGGAGATATTAGCCTACATTCTGGTTTGTTGGCTAAGATTTTGACTTGTTCGACCACTGTGGTTTGTTGACCAAGGAGGGGTTAGCCTACCATTCTGGTTTGCTGGCTAAGGGTTTGACTTGGCCTACCTTGGTGGTTTGTTGGCCAAGAGGAGTATGACTTCATAAAGGAGAGAATTTTTCTTTATTCTCTTTTTTTTTATTACCAACCCTGGTGCCCTTTCGGGTTTTTACCTAGGCTGGTCTCCTCTCACTTTTTCCAACGCGCCCTTTTTGAGTTTTTGCATTGAGGGTTATCCATTTTTGCTTGGGGAGTCCTCACGGTTTTCACCCAACCGTATTTTTAGGCTCTTCTTTTTTGCCCTTGGACATCCTTTTGGGGGGTGGCCAAGTCTACGAGGACATCTCTATTTTTAGTCCCTTTTCTTTTCCTCTTTTTTTTGACATAGGTACATATGCCCAATTTTAGCCCGCTTCGGGCATGGGGTTATTAGAGACGGTTCCCCCGAATTCATGTTTAGGGGCATAATACATTTTCATATGCCTACCATTTAGTGGAAGGAAGGGGTGGTCGCCAATATGTGTCGCCAGCATGTATCCCCCGCCTTCATAGACTCCAGTCACCACATATGGCTTGCTCCAGTTTGGCTAGAGTTTGCCGCTTGATTTGTCCGCCATGACCTCTCTTTGTTTGACTATGACGAGGTCACCTTTTTTGAAGGCTCGAGGCCTAACTAACTTATCATATGCTCGAGTCATGCGGGCCTGGTAGGATTGGAGGTGTTTGTAAGCTTCCAACCTTTTGCCTTCTAGGTCGGACAATTCCTCTAACCTTCTTTCTATTTCTTGTCGCTCCTCGGGCTGGAAGCCAGTATGGACGGCTACCCTGTAGGATGACATTTCAATTTCAATGAGGAGCATGGCTTTAGCTTCGTATACCAAGGAGAAGGGGGAACACCCAGTAGGGGTCCTATAGACAGTCTGATACGCCCAGAGTGCTTCATGTATTTTCTCCTCCCAATCGCGTTTGCGGTTGCTGACTATCTTGGCAAGTAGTTTGCAGAGGGTCTGTTGAAGGCTTCTGCCAGACCATTGACTTGAGGGTTATAGACCGTTGATGTCCTCCAGTCTATATGGAATTCGGCCGCCAACGCATATACCATTTTGTTTTTTAATGGCGTACCATTATCTGATACGATCCAGTGAGGGGTGCAAAACCTATAGATTAGGTGTTGCTTGACGAATCTGGCAAAAACCACCCCAGTCACCTTCCATAGGGGGATTGCTTCTGCCCACCGGGAGAAATAGTCGGTGGCTGCCAAGATGAATTGTGGCTGTCGGAGGATGGTGGGAAAGGTCCCACGATATCCATTCCCCATTCTGGAAAGGGCCATGTGGGGGTGGTTGGATGCAACTCGTTCGGCGGTTTTCTTGGCACCGAACTGAAGACCTGGCATTGATGACACGTGCGGCGTACTGGGCACAATCCGTGTACATAGTTGGCCAGAAGAAGCCTTTCAGCTTGATGTTGATCTTCATTTTTGTCTCCCGCTTGATGCGCCCCGCACAGTCCAAAGTGGACTTCGTGCATAATGACTTTAGCTTCCTTGGGGGAGAGACACCTTAGAAGGACAGACTGTCTTTTTCATGGACAAGTCGGTACAATGGTCCCCAATCATTTGATATGAATGGCCCGCCGTAGTTGCTGGACCCTTTCAGCCCGATTTGGGGGTAGCCAACCATTCTTTATTTGAATGATCGGTTGGTGCCAGTCTTCTTCTTGGCTAGCTTCTTCTTCAAGGGTGTTGACATCCACAATTCTCAGGTCAGATTCGTCCTCGAGGATGTTGGGCGTCAACCTCCTATGCCGGACGGTTATACCCACTTCCCTTCGGGGGGAAGCTTTAAAGCGGATGCCAATTGGCTAGAGCGTCAGCTTGAGAATTTGGCTTCTGGGGACATGCCCAATTTCAAATAGATAGAATCTCTCATGGAGCTTCATTACTTTGGCATGATAGGGAATCAGTTCTTGCTTCCGAACATCGTAATCCCAAGTACTTGATGGATGACTAGTGGTGAGTCTCCGTAGACCTTTATGCATTTGATGCCCATTTCGACGGCTAGCTGAAGCCCGACAATCAACACTTCATATTTGTGGACGCTCTTTCCGCGCCGTCCCGGCCGACCGCTGGATCTTCTGGGAGCTCGCGGACGCCACCGACTTCTCATTGGCGATGATGGGGTCACTGGTGACCTCGTTGACTCTCCGGTTGACTTGGTTGACTAGAGAGAAAACAAAGCAAACTAGCAAAAGGAAAGGGAGTTTGTGATCGCCAGGGCCTTACCTGTGCCCAAGGAGTGATGGAATCGCGCCGGTGCAGTGGCCTCGGCGTAGCGGATGGAGACAGGGCTTCAACTTCCTTCTTCGGCCGGCCAAAGAAGAAGAGCTCCGCAGTCTTCTACGAGTCGTTCCTGCCACAAAAAGACACTCTATTAGCCTAAGGAAAGCGTGGTAAATGCTCAGAAATGGAGTGAGACAGCCCAAAAGGTGAGTCCCGTACGGTTGCGGACTTGAGAAGAGGGGTGGCCAAGTGCTATGAGCACCCTTCTTCCCTCTGTTTTTGGTTGGGAAACCCCTTTCTAGGTGTGTAGGGAAGTGACCTACGTGCCTAGAGTGAGTGGGAAGGTGTGTGTGACATGCAAGTAACTAAAGAGAGAGTAAGGAAAGAGAGAGGGAGGGAGGTGTAGATCCTCGTTCGTTGGCATTGTGCTCCTCACAGGGCTCCTCCAGCTCGGGAGAAGAAGCCTCCTGAACGTCCCGAAGTGTGAGAGGAAGAAGAGGAAGAGTTGATGAAGGCTTGAGTGCAAATTCTTCTCTTCTCTCAAAGTAGCAGCATGTGAACGTCCAGCCTCTCTTCCCTGGCTTAGAGGGCTCAAGGGAGTGTTAAATAGACAGTGGGGGTCGAGCTCAGCATCTTGGATACTTAGTGTGAAGAAACACACTTCACACACTTGGCAATCCTGTATAAAAGCCCAACCAATGGGGAGAGACCAAATAGGATTTTTTACTGGGTCAAGGGAGTGCATGTTGCCAAGGGGCCCATATGCCCATTGGGAATGGCCCATGCGGTGCGTGGGCGAGAGGAGAATGGCGCAAGTGGGCTATATTCTCAGGGTTGTTGCGCAGACCAGTAAACTAGGTGACGTCCAGAGATCCTGCCGCCAACATGTAGACGTCCAGAGATGTGGACGCCAATAGGTGTCAACGGTCC
>JACBKR010004880.1:0-21381 GCA_014218235.1 Colocasia esculenta
TCATAGAAAGTAGGTTCTTTCTTCTTTTCTTTCTTGAAGAACCTCTTCGACCCAAACTTCTTTTTCTTTTCCAGAATTCTCTGTAGCTTTCTTGAGAGCATTGCCTCATCATCACTATCATCTGATTTTTCTTTGGAATCTTCAAATGAGGAGGAATCTGCAATCTTCAAAGCATTTGACATTTTTTTTTCGAAGAATTTTCAGAGAATCTTTCCATATTATTTCATGAGCCATAAGGGATCCTATTAATTTATCAATAGATAATTGTGTTAAGTCATGGCTTCTCTGTGGCTGTAACTTTAGGGTCCATACATTTGTTAGAGATCTTAGGATTTTTCTAACTGTCTTCATTAGTTAGGACTTTTCCCAAGGAACTAGTCCGACAATTATGTTTGAAAATCTGTTATACATTTGAGTTATATTTTCATTAGGAAGCATTTTGAATTATTCATATTGGGATACAAGTATATCTATTCTTGTTTGTTAACCCTATATGTACCTTCATAGGTTACTTGAAGTTTATCCCACATTTCTTTAGCTGTTTTACATGCTGAAAGTCTGTTAAATTCTCTTTTAGATAAAGCACAACAAAATAATTTTTTGCCTTGTAATTTAAAGACATATTTCTTTTGTCTGCAATGGAAAGTCCAGAGGAAGAAGCTTCACCAATGATTTGAAAGTCACCTTGTTCTATTACCTGCCATAAGTCGAAGTCAGTACCTCTGATGAAGCACTCCATTCGCATCTTCCAGTATTGGTAATCTTCACCATCAAAGAATGGTGGCCTTGTGATAGATTGGCCTTCATAGTTGTGAGCTTCGGATGGCATTTCTTCTCAAATCTCTTAGATTCTTTTGAGAAGACCTCGCTTTGATACCACTTGTTGGATCGAAATGGCAAACAAACAGTCCTAGAGGGGGGTGGATAGGTCTTTTTATCTTTAAAAAATTTCTTCTGAAAAACACAACACTAAATGGATATGTTAGTACCTAGTGTGTGTGTGATTCAAGTGTAAGCTAGGCGGAAACAATCACACAAAGAAATGCACAAGGATTTTATCCTGGTTCGGCCCTTCTCACAGGAAGTCCTACATCCAGTCCTCAAGTCAACCACTTGAGATTTCCACTAACTGCCAACAAATTGGCCTTCTCTCACCCTTGAGTGGATTACAAACCCACTTGCTCCCAAGCAAGTCTTCCCTAAACAGGGTACAAAGACTGCCTTTCACAAGGCCTTCCCTTCACAGGAGGGGCAATGCAGAACTACCTTCTGCAGAGATTACAAGGAAGAAGAATTAAAAACATTGTGTGTTTGCCTCAAATCTGAGCACAACACACACTGACATCAGCAGGATTAAAAGATCAAGAAATGAAACTAAATCCTATCTGAAGCAACAAGGGTGGACTTGAAGAAAATATGACAATTACAATTTCCACCCAACACAGAACTTCAGAAGAAATTTTCTGATGTGGAGCTCTCAACTGTTGCTAGCAGGAAGGCTTGAGAGAGAGCTTTGAATGTTTCGAATGAAGCTTTTCAGGAGAATTGGTTGTGTGCACTTCTGTGTATCTGGTGTGTATATTTTTGTAGTCTCTCTATTGAGCTTCTTTTATAATCTTCAAAATATAGCCGTTTGAAGAAGATAGTCATTGGAGCTTGGTGTCCTTTGCAATTTAGCCGTTTGAGGAGAGTTTCTGGGATCCTTTAGATCTTGAAGACTTTGTCCAGGAGATCTTGAAACTTGCATCTTCCCAAGGTCTTCAGAAGAGGAGTAGTTGCCCACAGCTAGAAGATAAGCTCTTGTAGAGCTGGTCTGAGAGAAAGACATGCTAAACATATGATCCAATTAATACTTGTTACAAGGACAAGATAAAGATAACATATCTCCATACCTTGTGGTAGGTGGGTCAGTTTTAGTATACAAGAAAGTATGGAACCTAGTATCCTTCAAACCTTTCAGAAAAGAAAAGCAGACAGACAGATTACGCTGAAAAGGTGAGGCATGGGTCTGTCAGTGGTAGGTGAGACAGTCAGATGCCATGCGCCTGAGATATTCATAAATGCTTTGTGTCTTATGAGTCTAATAAACTGAAGCAAGGACATCAAGACTTATAGAGCTCAGAAAAGAAGTATTTTAGAAAACGTTTTGCATAGGATGAATATTTTAATACAATGTGTCATGTCCTGTCAGAGGAATAATAATATTATGAGGTTTCAGTAAGATACAACAAATGTCTTACAAAGAAGTTATGTCTAGGATATTTAAGAATCAAAATAGATTTGATAGACTTTATATTTCAAGATAGAACTGTCAGTGAGGTAAAAAGTACAAGCCCAAAACTGACAGTGAAGTCGAATGCATAAGATCATATAATTCGATTGAAGAAGAAATAGATGATTCAACTTCAGTAGAGAAAAGATCAAGTGATTCGATTCTGAGAAGACAGGTAATTCGACTACAGCAGTCGATACTATGTATCAGTTATACGGTATTCGGCTGTGGTAGTCGAAGATACCAGTCGAATCAAGTGTAAGAAAACATTCGGCTGTATGAGCTAAAGGTAGAAGTCAAATGTGCTAAGGATTTATGAAGCATTCGATTATACTAGTTGGAGTCATCAGTCGAATACAGAGTAAGGAAACATTCGGTTGTATGAGTCGAATGTTATGCAAAGTTGTGGACTTAGAAAAATTTCAAGACTTTTGACTGAGTTTCTGAAGGAGTCGGATTTTGCAGTCAAAGGCATCAGTCGAATTCAGTAGGCTATAGAAGTAGTCTGTGGCCTTAGAAATTTTTGAGTATTCATGAATTTTACCTGTATAGAATTTTGTGGTGTATCTACTTTGAAAAACACATATTTAAAGATTTGTCATAGAAAAAACATTGTTTATAAATATTAAGAAAATATCTAAATTCTTAGGGGTATTTGCTCAACAGGAGACATGATTTTTAAAGCGAATTTTCATAAAACCTAGGGGTCCTAGGTCAAAATTGCAACCAAATTGGGAAGGGCCGTACATTGTTAAGGAAGTGCACCGTGGAAACGCATACAGGTTTGCCAATGCTGATGGTGAAGAGCTTCTCACCTGTGAAATGGCTTGTATCTTAAAAGATTCTACCCTAATAAAAAGTTTCAATAACGACATCATTTTGCAGAAGAATGTTAGTAGCTATATGTCTTACTTCCTTTCATCTATTGTCAAACGATCCTTATGCTCAGTCACACACACCACACGGCACCATAAGGCTAACTTGTCTTTAGTAGGTAGTGTTCCTGCCTAGCCCTAGTATGGGGCGCAAAGGTCAATTTGCCTCTTACTTGGACAGGTTCTAGCGGCAGAAGGACACTAACTTGAGGACTTAGCAAGGTGTAGCTCAAATGTATGAAGTCTCAAAGAGAGACAGTCTGTTCAAAAGAAAGAAAGGAAAGAAGAGTAAAGTGAAAATTGAAAAGAATATGAAGCAAAAAATTTGAAAACAGGGGCATGTCAAAGAGTGGCAGTACAGTTCCCCGCGGGACGCCCTTGAGCCCGGTCGTACACATGCCCCGGATAAAATAATGACCACAAAGTCTCTGGACAACAGATGGATTCCATATGAGATACACCTTTGCAAGTCATACAAGTCAATCTCCCAAGTACCAAGTCCAAGTCTTGTCTCCTTTAAGTCTTCTTATCCCTGCTAATGACTGAAAAACCCCGTACCTGATCTATGTTGGAACACTAAGACTAAGGGCAAGCAGCCATAGGGAAGCTAAGAACAAATGCACACTGCACATAGAAGATGTTAGCAAACATAAGAGAGGAATAAGATCCATAGCCCATCACTCAAGAGCAAAAGATGTCGTTATTGAAAATTTAAAAAAAAAATAGAAAATCCCAAAATCCAAAGAAATCAGAAAATCTCAAAATAAAAAAAAATAAAAAATCACAAAAAACAAAAAAAAAAACAAAAAATCCAAAATGCAAAAAAAATCAGAAAATTCTAAAAAATAAAAAAAAAATCAGAAAATCCCAAAACCAAAAAAATTAGAAAATCCCAAAAAATTCCAAAAATCTAAAAAAAATAAAAAAAAAATCCCAAAAAATAGAAAATCCTGAAAAATCCAAAAAAATGGTTTGTATATATATCACTTCCTTTGCATGTATTGTTTTCATTTATTTATCGCCTATTTGAATAAGGCTCAGCCCCTTGACAATTACAAAGATAAAATCATTTTACTTACCGCAAGGAGCTAAGCCAAAGAACATATCTAACCCGTTTTGTTAAGTGTACAGGGACAACGAATTTTGGGCAAGCACATCTCTGTACTCGGAGTACTCTCGTTCTCTCCCTCTCTTGTGTTCGGATCTCCCTATCTCTTATATTCGAACCTCATCTCACACGTATGTCAATTGCAAATCATTCAGTTCGCATGCATTGACATAAAATAAAAGATCCACTAAATGATAAGTCATATGTACAAAGATAAGTGGAGGTGGCTCAAGCTCCTCACTGTCCACCATCACTCTCCCCGGATCTCCTCCCTCTCTGAAGGTGGTGGCATCTCTCGACCACCCCTACCACTCTGCCTCTCAACGACGGCATCTCTCCTCCTCCTCGTTCCTCCTATGACTGGAGGAACCTGCTATATACTTTCTAAAGGAGGCACCACTCGCCCCGCTCCCATCTGTCCTACTCGTACTCCTACTCTGAGCCGCTAGCCTAGGGTCGTCACTAGACCACGGAGCTCATCTATCCTGATTTGCTATGCCGTCACCACGGTAAGCGCCTCGCCATCTCTGTCTGGTCCACTGACAACCCTTGCACCCGCAGTGTCGCCAGCTCCCGCGTTGTCTCCGCCACTAGCTCCGCTACCTCCGCCCAGATGCGCAGGCGGTCCCTCTCGCCCGTGGCGGCGTCAACCTGTCCCTGAAGCTAGGACGCGCGGTCAGTGGCGGTCCTCAGCTCCCTCTCCTACAAAAGAATTCAACTCAGTACCATGTTTAAATAATCTTTAAATAATGTCACTATCTTACTTACCCGCTCGGCCAGCTCAGTCTGCGCCTCCTCGGCCCTCCTCACTGCGGCTGCCAGTTGGTCTTCTAGATCCGACTGGGAGCCCTCCACCGCCATGGAAGAGGAGGCTCCAGCTCCTGCCGCTCTCCTCACTCTCTCCAACTCCTTTCGCTGCACATGCAACACACGTCAATCCTCAAATCAGCTATGAGATTGGTAAAACACCGAAGTCTTAGTAGGTGCTTACCAGCTGCTCCGCCTCCCGCTGAGCTATCTCTCGATCTTACATCGCCGAGTAGAGCAAGGCCGAAGTGAGGCAGTCTCACCAGCCACATCCACCTGCAAGTTCATTTCCAAATCATTAGCTCAATTCCATAAGAAATAATTCACAAGGTCGTGGTTTAAGAATTACCTGTGGTCGGGTGCCCTTGTAGACCTTCGCCCCGTACTTTAAGGCGAACGCCTGAAGGTATGCGTCGTCTGTGGTAGCGGAAGACTTGACCTGCTTGCCTCGGCACTCCCGGATCTGGATCTGCTCCTTGGCTTGCTCGTGCTAGTTGGTGGTGTCGTGGAGTCCTCGAAAACTCCGACCAGGCCTCGGGGTCCGGTCTCGATTGGGAAACTCCACCACGCTCTGACGTAGCCCGAGCGATCACTAGCACAGATACAGGTGAAGAGGTAGTACAAGGTTAAGTGCATGCACCCACACCGACCTACCGAAGTAGGGGCGAGCCTGCACCAACCAAGGCTGTCCCTCAACTCCCTCCTCTAGGTATGGCCGCCACACCACCTGCACATCAAAGCACATGATTAGTCGCTAAGCAATTAATTCGAACCATTGAACTTAGAGAGAAGGGTTAGATCACTTACATCTAGCTGCGGGTAGCTTTGATGGCGTCCTGGAGAGAGGCTAGCTGGTCTCTCAAGGTGTGCGTGTCACAACGCGAATCCCAGCATCGAGCTATGGGCACAAGGCCCGGTCGCTCTAGGATCCCTCTCTTAGGACGGGAGATGAAGGTAGGCCAGACCTGCAAGAGTGAGAAGGCAGTTAGATCACAATTCATCGCAAATGTAGTAAGTAAAGGGGTAAAAGAAAGGAAGGGTACCTGAAGAAAGGGAAAGAAGCCGCTCGTGGATGTTTGTCGCTCGTAGGTGCCCAAGCTGTCGAACTGGTGCGCCAAAATGCGGCCCCCAAGCATAGTCGTCCACCTCGTCCAGGTCCTCCAGGAGAGGCAGAAACCGGTAATGGACTGCGTCGCCTCTCATAGCAAACAGGAGTCTGCCCAAGAAGAGGATGAGAAAACGACGCAGGTCCTGGTTTGCTTCTGCCCTGGCTCCTCTGCTAACCTTGCTCGGAATCCCTGTGTCAACCTCAGTAGCTGCCCGTCGACCGTCTCCCCCACATTCTTCCCCACTTCATAGAGTCCCAGGCTCTCCTGCAACTCAACCCTAGAAAGAAGGGAAGACCTCTGCCCTACGGTCAATCCTAGGAGTCGGCAGGCTAGGTCCCGGTAACAGGGGTAGGTAAACCCACTCACTGGCCTCCCATACACCCTCAGCCCCGTGATCCAACTCACATCCTCCAGGCTGGGGATCATATGACCCCATGGGAATACGAAGGCAGTCGCCTCCGCATCCCACCTGCTGCGCAGGGCCTGGGTGAGCACGGGATCCGCCCTCATCCTGTCCATGCGAAGCACCGCACCGAATCCCATCCCCTCCAACCTCTCTCTATGAAAGGCCAGGAAGGCTAAATAGATAGCTAGCACCAGGAGCCAGGAAACATGGGCCCTCATTTCTCCCTTCAAGCAAGTTAGTCAAAAGAAAAAAAAAATTAGTTAAAAACTCTCCTTAGTTTGGACTCTCGGTAGTGGTCGCGGTAGTCTTTTAGGCCGCGACCATGTCGCGACGCCCCGATGTGTCGCGACCTGGTCGTGCCACTCTACTAAGCCGCGACCATGTCGCGGCGTCTTTTGCCGACGCGACATGAGTGACTGATCCGTTGCATTCTCAGCCACAGATCGGCCGGAGCTCCCCTGTCCAGCAGCTGTTTCCTTGGGCGTCGCGCCCTACATCCACCCTCTAGGGGGTCTTTTCACCCTTTCCAGACATCAATCAAGGATTAGTTTCGATTCACTTACCATTTTCATGGTGTCTTCACGCGCCTCCTTGCCGCCTCCATATCTGCCGCATGATTCTCTTCCTCCTCCATCTCCACATCCGCCACAGTCTCCTCCACTATGGCGGCTCCCTCGCGCCTCCGGGAAGAGGATCCCCTCCTCACAGGCCGCTTCCCGTCCGTCGCCGACGAGCCGCCGCCACCACCATCACCACCGTTCCCACCCTCCATAGCCAAGAAAGGAGGAGTGAGGAGAAAAGAGAGAGAGAGAGAGTTTGAGGGAGTTTGAGGTAAGAAGCAATCGCTGGAGCTTTGAGGGATTTGAAAGCATAAAGGAGGGAGAAGAGGGCTCGTGGGGTTTTTTTGAATCCTCGGTTGAGGACGTGACACAGCGGGGTGTCGCGTTATTGTCGCATCATCTAGGTGGGCCGCGACAATGTCGCGACCCCCCGCCATGTCACGACCTTAAGGCGACCACCTTTCAAGTGGCGTTATTAATAGAACCTTGCGCAAATAGAGTAAACTCTAAATTTTATTCATTCAATTCATCAATGCATTGTCTAATGACCCTTACATTCAAATCAAGAGCACTTTTCTACCCTAACTACCACCTGATATCAATGCCTACATTAATCAAATCAAGCTACCAGTGCTGCTGGGCGGATCTCCTTCAATGCCTCGAGGTACTCCCGGATTGCATCTTCATCTTCCACCATCTCTGCCTATAAAAGACTCAGGCACATCCCTCCCAGTGGACGATGGCACTCTGCACATCCTGCTCATCCTGATCATCGTCCATCGTCCATGTCTGAATGGCCGGGTAGTGTGAGAGTAAGGGAACCACCGTGCGTGCGGCCCCACACTGCAAGTAGAAGCGGTCCGAGTTGTAATGGACCAATGCTTCATTGCCCAAAAGCTGAAGTGCTAGCCCGGGGCACTGTGGGAGGTGGATCATCCGGTTGTGGAGGAAGCGAGGGCACATTTCAAACTCCGCCACAGTCATAGTCTTGAAGCAGTCGCGCCATCCTTGCAATCCCTTCACTTGCACTGTCTTGCACCAATCCTGTGTAGTCACGTAGAGTGGTCCACCCACAAAAGCCAAAGGGTGATGTATCATGGTCTTGCACTCAGTTGAGAGAGTGTCCATTGTCCTGAATTGAATGTGCATGCCCATCCAGAGCTCGAGGGCGATAATGGAACCGTAGAGGGGATCTCCAGTAGCTTTAGAGGAGAGACCAACATATAGATAGCTAAGAACAGCTTGACCAATGCTCATACCTTCCGAGGGAGTCAATAATGCTTAGGTTGGCAAAAGAGATGCCGCCGTCTCCTGCCAAGAAGAGATGACGCCGCAGATGCAGATGGCGGCGGCCTTGGCAATGGCAGCGTGAGTCCCAGTCTTGCGCTTGCACTGGGAGATGATCCATTGGGCGATTTGAAGGAGATATACATGCACTCGACCAGTCATGCTATGAAGATTGGTCTTCCTAGTAGTAATCTTCCCAAGTATACTCCATGCATTGATTGGTGCCACGGTGTAAGAAAGGGCATGCTCCTCCCCCCTCTGGTACCTTAGAAGACCAGCATCAGCTCGAGCTTCTAATAAAATAGTTGCCTCAAATCTCGGAAAGATGAAAGTGTGCGTCTGAGGGTGCCACAGTTTCGCCAGGGCTGTAATGCTGTCCCACACGTGCACAATCTTGTGATATTGTTTGGCGAGGACAAGCACACTGGACAGTCCCCACTCCCACGAATGATGGGGAGCAGTCAAAAGAAGCAACTCGATCATGGGGGCTAGCCATAGCACTTTGGAGAATCTCCTATGGCCCGGGAGGTTCTAGAACAGCAAAAAAGAGGAGGAGAGTTGGCGCGAGCAGCAGAAGATAAAAAGAGAGAAGAAGAAATTGAAGAGAGAAAGAAGAACTAGAGAGAAAAGAGTTGCTTACTTGAAGATTTGGGCGTATGCATATGTGCCCAGGCAGGAGGAGAGGCGCTGGAGCATAGCATGGGACCCCCAGGCCGCTTTTGGTCCGGCATAGGGTGGGATGTCCTCCTGGAAAGCAGAAAAAGACCTCTTCATGGCTGCAGAAGAGAGAAAACAAAGAGAAATCTGAGAAGGAGAAAGAGCTATGGGATTAACTCACCTAAGCAACCTATTTATAGAGTTTTAGGGGGGCCAATCCAAGCTAATCCCATACCTAGGAGATAGAGTCATAATAGGATGGGTTTAGGAGTACTAGTGTGAGTCTAGATGGTCTTAGGATGGGGATAAGCACAGATTTTCTGTGTTTATCGCTTCTATCGGTGTCGCGACACTGCGATATGCCGCGTTCAGGTCGCGACATGGCGGGGAGTCGTGATTATGTCACGACCCCCAGGGACATCGCTGAAAGGTTGCGGAATTAGACTATATGGTAATCTAGAAGGGGGGTTGAATAGATTACCACCAATTTAAAGTTACTACCACCTTCTTTTGACGGGAACCACAAACTACTGAAACTTGCAACAAAGTGTAATCTAAATTTAGACGTGCTAATTGTAGATAGATAGAGAACCAGTTTATCTATCGTGTGTGAAAACAACGTGCCTACCAAGCACCTAGCGTGAAGATGTGCAAACCACTGGACACGAGTTTTTAAGGTGGTTCGGAGTACAACTTGTGTATCCTACGTCCACCGTCCACACACACATGCAGAAACACTGCTTATGAGCGAGTTCAAAAACTACAACTCACACACACATGAGTTGTCTGATATGAAACCATGATCAGACAACACAACCACGTGAATCAAGCACAAGGACTGCTTGAGACACAACCACACACACACACAGATGTGAGAAAAAAAGAAACAGGGAAGAGTTCTGAGATTGAAGAACAAATCCTGATTAAGAACTTTTCTGTAGGTCGTCTGGATGGACTTCAAACTTCGTCTTGACAATCTTAGGTTGATGCAGAAGCTTGAATCTACGACGAACTTGCTTCACCTCTGCTTGAAGAACAAATCTTTGCTTCTCTGAGCGGCAGTTTGAAGCAGCAGCAACAACTTCTTCTATTGTATTTCCTTAGGGTTTTTGGATGGTGTCTGCTTCTGTGCGAGATTAACTCCAAAATATTCCTTTTATATGGGTGTTCAAGTATAGAGAGTCGTGGTAGAAGGAAACACCCACATAGGAAAAATATGGAGATCTCGTACTGAGATTCTGTTTACGTATGTCGACAGACCTTTGGTCATCTGTCGACAGGCAGCAACAAATTTACATTTTCCAAAACTCTGAACTTCTGGGAAGGAGTTTTCTATAGGTAGCTGTCGACAGTCAACTGGGGTCTGTCGACAGATGGCTATGTCTAGAACCTGGAGTTTTCTGTCTGTAGTTGTCTATCGACAGGCAGATGGAGGCTGTCGACAGGTGACTGATCTTTGTGCTTTTCTTGGTCTTTTGCTCTTGTTTTGGTGCATTATTTTTTCATGGAGTTTCACCTATATTTAAGACCATTGTTAGTGAAGTAAGATAAACATTTAGATGATCAAACTAAACATTTGTCACTTTTATCAAGAATGGTACAATCATCAACTTGTGCTATTAATGAAATGCTCATTGAATACTCATCAAAAAAAACAATCATTGTAGACATTCATCCATGTAGATCTAACATTCTCCCTTTTTGATGATGACAAAATTATTCAATTAATGCACAATTGAGTTCTCCCCCTTTTGACAACATCCAAAAGTCACACATCATCCACACATGTAGAAAGCAAAGAACTGTGAATTGCATAGATAGATCATGAAGTGGTGACTAAAGAAAGATGAAAGGGAAAGAAATTACATGACTGTTATTGAAAGCAGCATAGACTAGGACAAGACAAGACTCAGACTAAACTAAGATAACATGACTAGAGCAACTCCTAGACACAAAGACTCTCTAAGTAGCATCATCGCCAAGCGGTGCGGGGCCCGACGGATGTCATGAATCTCAGTAGAAAGTCTAGTGAAACGGAGTTGAAGCTGGACTTGTGTATCCGCGAGCACTTCAATGCTCGAATCCATGGTGCAAACATGCGTGGAGCTGGTCAAAGCCAGTGGACATCTGGATCTGTAGCTGAGTGACGAGATCACACAGTGAAGGCTCAGTAGCAGCATCACTAGCGGCAATGCTAACGTCATCTCCCGGCGCATCAAGAGGCGCTGCGTGGGAGTCCTCATCTGCTTCTTCTTCACGGTCAGCACTTTCTTCATCATCCTCCCGATCTTCATCCATGGCAGCAACTGGTGCCTTACCCTTAAGATCGCGAGTGACTACGCCATCAATTAACTTGTACCTGATCCTATGTGCAGCAGTGAGATCAAAACTACTGCGAGAGTTGAGCTCGACACACTCACTGTCCGGAATGTTGATGCCAATGAACCTCAGAAGGGAAGTGAGGGGACAAGCAAATGGCATGGATCTCCGTGGATTATAAAAGCACTGACGGATTAGGCCAAGCATCAGGGCAGGTATGTTGATTGGCTCGCACTTGAGGAAGAAGGTAAAGAGTGATTTGTGAACCTCAGTGACGAGTTCCTGACTGCCATGCTTTGGCGCAATTAGGGTGGTGAAGATGTGATGGATCATGCAGTTCAAGGGAGGAAAGGAGTTGGCATTGAGTTTTGCAATGTTCTCCGTGCCATCATACGGTTGAAGAGTGATTAGGTGATAGTACTCAGAGGCAGAGGGTTCATGAGAGAGGATATCAGCCCCAGAGTTAGGGATTTGAAGGGCAGTGCTAAACAGATTAGCAGTAAGTTTGAAAGTGGTGCCCTTGACAGTGTGTGTAAAATTCATTTTCCTCGGAATAGCCAATATTATTGAAGAAATCACTGACGGTAGTGGGGAATAGACCGTGTGAGAGTAGAGAAAGACCATCCAGCCCTGGGTGTCAAAGAGGGGTTGGAGGTTCGGAAACAAGACTGCCAAAGATGTGAAATCAACATACTGAGGTTGAACAAACTTGGTAAAAGATCCCTTAGCCCGTGTGAGATTCAGACGGGGAGGAATGACGAGTTCGGGCAACTGATCATCCCGAAGCTTCGTCCGGCACTTAGCAGGAGCCCGGGAGTCTTCGCCGACTTGAGAGGAAGCGGGACGATGACGGAAAGCCATCTTCTTCACCTTGGAAGCCATGGAAAGGGAAAGAACGAAGTGAAGAGAAGGATGAAGTGTAGAGAAAGACACACGGAAGAGAGAAGGCAAGAGGGAGACAGGGTAGGGTAGGGTTTGCATCCAAGAGGAGAAGGGGTGTGGTTTGGGAGGGAAAGATGTAGATTTGGTGATGAAGAAGGAGGAAAGGGCATGGGTGCCTTTTAAAGAGGTTTGGATGGGATTAGAAAAGGGAAGGGTCCCACCAAATCAGCCCCAAAACGGCATGTCCGTTGGACTTCCCAAGGCAGACTGCCGTCGGCTGTTGACAGATGCACCGGGGCCTGTCGATAGACGCATACAGAAATGTGCCAGAGTGGAATTTCTGAGGAATTTTCTGATGAACTTCTGAGCAAAGTGTATCCATTATATATATATATATAAGGTGGATAATGGGTGAACACACATTTTAAACTATCATATACACTGAAATGAAAGCAAGTATATGATCCCCCACTGGTTTAAACATAATACTCAAGGAGTTTGAAGTTGAGGCATGAAGAGAACATTTAACCATGAGTGTATGAAAATACCATAACCCCCTTGAATAAAAACTATTGTAAGAACACATGATTCATCATGAAGAATAGTCAAATGGTTTATGAAGAAAATATCTACATAGATAGTTAGCCATAAACACCAATGAACCTGGGATTCATAAATATAGGAGGCTTCACACTATTTCAAATTGATAATTTTCTTGCATATAGTAATGGGAACAGTGGTAATTTGGATCACTCATGCCTTTTGACGTGAGAATAGACATGTTGGTGCCCGTACCCCCAGTTACTTAGCGAGAGTTTCCATCATACCATTGTATAGAGGTAATGAGTAAGCTTTTTGACGTGAGGACAAAACATTTGTGATGCCCATGTCCCCGGTACTCAGCATACACATCATTGCTCTACCTTGTTCCTTTGTTTTGTTGTTGTTTTGTTGTTGTTGTTAGACTATGGTTATGGGGACATAGGTAGCTTTCTCGTTTTTGTTTTGAAACTCAGGGTCAAAGTATGTGTATGGGTAATTCTCGATGCAAGATAGAGAGTTCAATACCCATGAGACTTATCAAGACACTTTAGAATTATGTGTGCTTACAAGAGAGTGATTCAATTGAGCTATGTGAGGTCCATTAAATCTGTTCAATGTTCTCCGAATAATCCAACCTAGACTCATGCAAGAAAAGAAGGTCAAAATCATTGTGATATATATAAACTTTAATATCATGTGGATATTAATGATTTAGAACATGTATAAACACCCAAGGGACACCTAACATGAAAGGCAGGAACCAGCTCAAGAAGTATGTTATGAGATAAGCAAGAAATTCCTTGAAGGTGTGTGTCTGTCGATAGCTAGAAAAGCCTGTCGACAGATGCACACATACATAAGAGTGGCTGGTCGGGAGATCAAAACTGCATCTGGCTGTCGACAGATGGATCTTCGTCTGTCGATAGATAAATGCAGACTGTAAAATCTGCTATCTATGAAGCCTGATCTGTCGACAGGGTGGACCAATACTGTCGACAGATACCTGTGTAGAACAGAATCAAGGCTAGTATGAAGGAGAAAATGGATATATCATGTGAGGGAAATGTAGATATGTGAAATATGAGAAATTCCCTTCATGATGTCAATCATCTAACCTGATCTTGCTCCCCCATAGTGTGTGCTCATGTGGACACATACACTCAAGTAATTCAAGACACATTTGCATAAATGGAGCAATCAAAGGCACTCAAATTCATGAATGAGGACAGAGTAAGAAACAATCCATTGTTTAAGAGAGAGAGAATGGGCAAAGTGACAAGAGACTATACCTTATAGAAAGTACATGACCCTATATGCACCTTAACTATGGATATGTGGCGGAGAATCTTTTCTCACGCATGATGAGACTTTCCAAACAAGCATAACTTGTTCTTCCACAAATCACCATTTGATATACCTCATAGTTGGTGCACACAAAGAACATATATTTAGATTTTGTATGAGTTTCATTGAATTTTGCACAAGCCTAACTCTCTTCTCAATGTTGTGAATCTATCCTCAGCAGGGGTTTGGTAAAGATATCAGCCAATTGTTTTTCAGTGGGTATGAACCTAATCTCCAAAGTTTTGTTGGCTACCTCATCTCTCAAAAAGTGATGTCTTATTTCTATGTGTTTTGTCCTAGAGTGTTGAATTGGATTCTTTGATAGATTGATTGCACTAGTGTTGTCACATAGGATAGGTGTGCATCCAATATCAATGTTGTAGTCACACAATTGACTTTTTATCCACAACACTTGAGCCGCACAACTCCCTGCAGCAACATATTTAGCCTCTGCAGTGGAGAGTGCAACCGAGTGCTACTTCTTGGATGCCCACGAGACCTGCGACCACCAAGAAGTTGGCAATAGCCACTAGTGCTTTCCTGTCAATTTTACATCCAGCATAATCAGCATCAGAATATGAAATCAAGTCAAAGCTGCTACCTGCTGGATACTAAAGACCCAAGTCATACGTACCTGAGAGATATCTGAATATTCTCTTTACTGCTACCAAATGGCTTTCCTTTGGACTAGATTGATGTCTAGCACAAGGCAAACACTGAATTGAATATCCGGTCTAATTGCAGTAAGATAAAGGAGTGAGCCAATCATACCTTGGAATTGTTTTGCATCTACCGATTTACCTTTCTCATCACTTTCCAATTTTATGCTGGTGCTCAGGGTGTTGAAGCAGGCTTAGCTTGTTCAACTGAAACCTTTTCAGTAGCTCCTTAACTACTTTTCTTGGTTGATGAAAAAGCCGTCTTCAAGTTGCTTCACCTGCGAACCAAGAAAGAATTGAATCTCCCCCATTAAACTCATCTCAATTCATTGTGCATATGTGTTGAAAACTCCTCACACAGTGATGGGTTAGTAGAACCAATATGATATCGTCCACATAGACTTGAACAACAATAATGTGATTGCGAACTTTCTTAGTGAAGAGAGTTTGGTCTACTTTACCTCTTGAGTATTTTTGCTTACCAGAAATGTGTTTAGTCTGTCGTACCAAGCTTGGGGTGCCTGTTTCAAACCATAAGAGCTTTGTGCAATTTATATACATGGTAGGTTTATCATGATCTCAAAGCCAGGTGGTTGAGAGACATAGACTTCCTCTTGATGTAACCATTCAAGAATGCAGTTTTAACATCCATTGGAAAAAGTATGAACTTGTTTGAGCATGCATATGCTAACAAGATTCTGACTACTTCTAGCCTAGCTACAGGAGCAAAAGAATCTTCAAAATCCACACCAAATTCCTGATTGTATCCTTTTGCAACCAGTCTAGCCTTGTTTCTCACCACTTTACCCACTTCATTTAACTTATTCCTAAAACACCCATCTTGTTCCTATGACAGAAATTTCAGGTGTTCTAGGAACTAGACTCCAGACATTATTTCTTTGGAATTGCCCAAGCTCCTCATGCAAACATCAATCCATGAGTTTTCTTTTAAGGCTTCTTCAATGTTTTAGGTTCCACTTGAGAGACAAAAGCTAAATGATCTTGTTCAACTATTTGATTAACTTGAGACCTAGTTTGAACTGAATCATTTATATCTCCTATCACATTCCCAAGTGGGTGATCTTTAGAATACCTCATATTGGTGACTGTTGAAGACCCGGGTTGATCTTGGACTTGAGGAGGTTGTTCTGGAGGAGGGTGTGCTTGAGGAGTTTCCACTTGAGGCTCTTGTTCTTGTGGATCTTGTTCAGGTTCATCATCTTGATTTCTGAACAGATGAACATCATCTTCATCATTGTACCTATAAAGATATCCACTTTTAGTTTTGGAAACAACTTTGGAATTCTCTTTTGCTTTTATTTGCAGTTCCCCAAACGTTGTTCCTTCACCTCATCATCAATCCTGTAAGCATTTGATTGTTAGGCTTTGTTTGAGACTCATCAAAAACAACATGTGGAGTTTCTTCCACTGTTCGAGATTTTAAATTAAACACCCTATATGCTCTAGAGTGTTCTGAATATCCCAGAAATACTTGATCACTTTGGCTTCAAACTTGTCCAAATCAACTTTATCATTATTATATGAACAAAGACTTTTGAGCCAAAACTCTAAAATACCCAATACTGGGTTTCTTACCATTTAGCAGTTCATAGGGAGTTTTCTTGATCACATGTCTTACCATGGCTCTGTTGAGAATGTAGCATGAGGTGCTTACCGCTTCTACCCAAAAGGTCCTTGCAAGTTGACTTTCGACCAGAAGGGTGCGAGCCATTTCCACCAAGGTTCTGTTCTTTCTCTCCACTACACCATTTTGCTCCAGTTCTCGGGGAGGAGAACAGATTTTCTATTCTTGGTGCCTGCAGAAATCAGAAAATGATTGTTGTCAAACTCTCCCCCGTGATCAGTGCGGATGGAGCATATCTTATTGACATTTCCATGCTCAATTTTATTAAAAAACTCTTCAAAGATTTTCAGTGCTTGATTCTTGTGAGCGAGATTTTCACCCAAGTGAACCTAGAAAAATCGTCTACAATGACAAAACCAAATCATTTGCCATTGAGACTCAATGTTCTCGTAGGTCCAAAAGGTCCATGTGCAACAGTTCATAAGGTTTAGAAGTACTCACTGGTGCTTTTGATTTGAAGGATTTCTGGGTTTGTTTTCCCTGTGCACATACATCACAAAAACTTTCATTCTTATTAAAAGAAATTTCAGGAAGTCCACTTACCAGTTTAAGCCTCATGATCTTGTGCAATACGTGTAACTTGCATGACTAAGCCTACGATGACACAGCGTAAGCTCATCCTATTTGTTTGCTACAAGACACAAGTCTTCATTTTGGATCATCTAAGTCAACCATGTAGATGTTGTTCACCCTTTTTCCAGAAAATTTCAGACTTCTTGTGTTTGATTCAAGATAACTTTGTGACCTTTATCACACAATTGACTTATGCTAAGCAAACTGTGATGAAGGCCATCCACCAATAGTACATTGTCAGTTGAGTTGGAGACATACTTACCGACCTTACCTGAGCCGATGATCTGCCTTTGTTGTTACCTCCAAGATGACTTGACCTCCGTCTTTTTCCACCAGCAAATAGAATTTTTCTTTATCACCGTCATGTGCCTCGAGCAGCCACTATCCAGGTACCATTTGTTTTGATTTTAGGCTGCTAGGCATTCCTGCAGATGTGGATCAGACAAGAAGTTTGGTACCCAAATTACTTTGGGTCCCACTTTATCATTCATGCCAAACAGTAAATGCTTCGGAATCCAAACATGTTTGAGTTTTAGTTTGTTTGGACTATTCCAGCATTGTTTTTCATTATGCCCGACTTTCTTACAGAAATTGCATGATGAGGGTTTTTCTACAACATTGGGCTTTGCATTCTGGGGAATATGCATGGGCACTTTACCCTTTTGTTGCCTTGTTAACTTTACTGGAGTAGTTGTTCCCAGACTTGTCAACAACCCTCCTTGGGGCTTTGACAGATCTCTTAGTTGTGTTGACAACTGTTTTGGTTTTCTTGGATTCCTATTTCTTACCCTTGAATTGAGTTTTGTTGTTCTTAAGGGAATTTGCTTACTTGTGCTTGGGCCGAATCACAAAGGACGTTAGCAAATTTTTACCAATTTCCTTTTTTTTACAGGTTGAAATCCAATCCCATGTTTTGCAACAAATACATTGGATCCAGAATTGCATCAAGATTTGTTTCCCTTTAAAAAACCTTGATAGATTCTCAGATTTCCTTTTAGATTCTCTTCAGTCTTTTCCAAATTTTCTTTTAGCTTATCATGCTCACTTTGGAGAGTTTCAAGGGAGTTCATTAGAGCTTCCTTTTCCTTTTGAGTTTCTTGCAACTTCAATTTCAAACTATCCATCTCCTCAAGGTGAGCTTCCTCATCAATTTTCACCATTTCAATTTCTTTGTTAATGATGCAACTTGTTCATCAGTATGTGTGTTATTAGCAAAAGAACTGACTTTTTTTTGAGTGCTTTATTCTCAGATTAAATTCACAGAATTTTTCAAACAGAACTGTATAAGCTTCTTCCCATTCATCAACTAAATAAGTTTCAAAGGAGGAGTTTACCTCGTTGGAGTCGTCGCTTCTAGCCATAAGACATTGGATTTCTTCATCTCCAGAGGTAGCTTGTTCGTCCTCATTTGCATCTTCATCACTCAAAGTAGCCAACATTGCTTTGGCTTTCTTGAATGTGAATTGTCCTTATTCAGCTTTTTCCTGAGCTCAGGGCAACTCCTCTCATGTGCCCTGTTTCTTGCACTCATAGCACACAATATCAGACTTTTTGTTAGACTCAAATTTGTTTGAAAAATCTTTCTTTTGGAAAGGTTTTGAGTTACCTGATCCTTTCCTTTTGAATTTCAGAAACATTTGAATTGTCTAGTGAGCATGGCCATTTCATCATTCTAACTATCACTAGAAGTTTCAAGCTCATCACTTTCCTGTTGAGCATCTTTTCTTGAACCTGAAGAGTTTTTCTTGGAAGCTTTAAATGCAATTGCTTTCTAGGATTTTCTTCAGTTTCATTCTTTTAACATTGATTTCATATGTCATCAGGGAGCCAATTGGTTCATCTAATTCATCTTTGAGAGATCTTTTGAATCCTCAATGATAGTGGCTTTGGTGTTCCAAGAGGATGGAAGAGACCGAAGTATCTTCCTCCCAAGTCACTTTATGAATATTCCTTTTTAAGACCTTTCAATCCATTTATAATTAGCATGAACCTTGCAAACATATCTGAGTTAGTTTCATCATTATTCATCTTAAACATTTCATACTCAGAAACCAGCATGTTTGCCTTCAATTCCCTTACCTTGGACGTACCATCGTAGATGAGTTCAAGTTTGTCCCACATCTCTTTCGCTGAAGTGCATGTGGAGACTCTTGAATATTCTTTCGGGTGGAGGCGCACTGCATCATGTTCAGGGCGCTCCAGTGAGAGTCCCTTTGCAATTTGGTCCTTTGTCCAGGTATCTTCATCCTCGGGAAGAGTATATGCTCCTTTGCTGACGATCTTCCACAATTCAAAGTTTTGCGCTCTCAGGAATACCTGCATGCGGTTTTCCAATAAGGATAATCGGTTCCATCAAGAACGGTGGCCTAGTCACTGAGTGTCCTTCGGCCAGATACCCCTTGTTAGATTCCATGAGACCGAGACTCACCTGATCGTAAGATCAAACAAATCAACAGTAAATCGAGAGAAACCTTGCTCTGATACCATTGAAAGGTTGCGGAATTAGACTATATGATAATCTAGAAGGGGGGTTGAATAGATTACCACCAATTTAAAGTTTACTACCACCTTCTTTTGATGGGAACCACAAACTACTGAAACTTGCAACAGAGTGTAATCTAAATTTAGACGTGCTGATTGTAGATAGATAGAGAACCAGTTTATCTATCGTGTGTGAAAACAACGTGCCTACTAAGCACCTAGCGTGAAGATGTGCAAACCACAGGACACGAGTTTTTAAGGTGGTTCGGAGTACACAACTTGTGTATCCTACATCCACCGTCCACACACACATGCAAAAACACTGCTTATGAGCGAGTTCAAAAACTACAACTCACACACACACAAGTGTCTGATGTGAAACCATGATCAGAACAACACAACCACATGAATAAGCTCAAGGACTGCTTGAGACACAACCACACAAACACACAGATGTGAGAAAAAGAACAGGGAAGAGTTCTGAGATTGAAGAACAAATCCGGATTAAGAACTCTTCTGTAGGTCGTCTGGGTGGACTTCAAACTTCATCTTGACAATCTTAGGTTGATGCAGAAGCTTGAATCTACGACGAACTTGCTTCACCTCCGCTTGAAGAACGGATCTTTGCTTCTCTGAGCGGCAGGTTGAAGCAGAGCAGCAACAACTTCTTCTGTTGTGTTTTCCTTAGGGTTTTTGGATGGTGGCTGCTTCTGTGCGAGATTGACTCCAAAATATTCCTTTTATATGGGTGTTCAAGTATAGAGAGTCGTGGTAGAAGGAAACATCCACATTGGAAAGATATGGAGATCTCGTATGAGATTCTGTTTACGTATGTCGACAGACCTTTGGTCATCTGTCGACAGGTAGCAACAGATTTAATTTTCCAGAACTCTGAACTTCCGGGAAGGGTTTTTCTGTATGTAGCTATCGACAGTCAATTGGGGTCTATCGACAGATGGCTATGTCGAGAACCAGGAGTTTTCTGTCTGTAGTTGTCTGTCGACAGGCAGATGGGGGTGTCGACAGGTGACTGATCTTTGTGCTTTTCTTGGCCTTTTTTGCTTTTGTTTTGGTGCATTATTTTTTCATGGAGTTTCACCTATATTAAGACCCTTGTTAGTGAAGTAAGATAAACATTTAGATGATCAAACTAAACATTGTCACTTTTATCAAGAATGGTACAGTCATCAACTTGTGCTATTAATGAAATGCTCATTGAATGCTCATCACAAAAACAATCATTTTAAACATTCATCCATGTACATCTAACAATCGCCTCTTTATCTTGTGCGTTATTTTAGGTCTGTGTATAGTTTGTTGCTTATTGATTGTATGTATGTATGTGTCATTATTGTGCTTGTTGCTTTGATTATTTATTTAAAAAAATTAGAAAATAAAAAAAAATAAAAAAAAATGGTCACCACAGGTAAGTCAGGTAAGTATTTCTATCCCTATTGTCTCGCATTACTATGGTAATCCACTTATTATATCGTTTCAAGGTCCGGCTGGTTCTCAATGTGTTGTGGTATTTGAGTTCCCCTTACCAAAAACGGTGATAATCTAGGTGCACATTGTTAATCGTTGGATAGGCCGTTAAGTTAGTTAAGTCTGGGAACGACGGATTCAGGGCTACACTACGGTTGCAGGTAGTATCTTGACCCATTCTTGTCTGGTTTTATCAATATTATCCTGATATATTTTTATTTTCTCTTTTCTTTGCATTTGGTTTAATGATTTCTTTCCTTTAGCCCAGCATGCATCATGTAGGACTTTAAGCTTTCACGTCTTATCCCAGGCTAATGGTGACCCATGTCGAGTGCCCAACCATCATTCATGTTCAAACAAGAAATCCCA
>JACBKR010004881.1:0-21371 GCA_014218235.1 Colocasia esculenta
ACCCCTATCATCCTGCCCTTTTCAGGTAGTGATGAGGATCCAGTGGAGTCAGATGGGACAGGGCAAGAGTGACGAGCACCGTCATATGAATAGTTGTTAGCTTAGAAATAGAAATTTGAGTAGTCAATGTATAGAGAGAAACATTGTATTGGATTTATTAATAACCTTTTCAGTTAAGTCTTCTTATGTGAGGTTGTAATATTGAATGGAATGGAATAAAGTATACTTTTGGTGACCATATTATAGTCTGAATGTGTATATATTCAATTATGACTCTGCGCTATTCAATTGTGATACGTCTATCTGTATCGTTCACGTCCCCGGTATTTATTTCGCTGCTAAATATCGGGGCGTGACAGTTGGTATCAGAGCCTGAACTTTAGGGTCCAAGGGATTAGGAACATAGAATGAAACTAGATTACACGAGTCAAATCTGTCGTACCTGATGTGAGCTTGGGTAGAGCCATGGGATAGAAGTCACATGTGATATAATAGATGACTGACTTATATATTATCTTGAAGGTACTTATTACCTCAATGGCCGCTGAACATGCCCAGGCTAGGAACATGCAACAAACAATACAGAACTTGACTCAGGCTATTTGCAAGCCACCCAGGGTGGAGGTAACCGCGGAGCCGGTGATCTCCATCGGAATTTTTGAATATGGATCCGCCTAGGTTTGGAGGGAGTACTGACCCAGATGTTGCTGAACACTGGTTAAGGAAATTGAAAGGATATTCAGGGTCATGCAATGCACGGACCAGAACAAAGTACTACTGGCGACTTCCAATTGGAAAAGGATGCCAGGGCATGGTGGGAGTCGGTAGAAGCAACACTGAATGGTCAGCAACTAACATGGGCTCAGTTCATTGAGCACTTCAACACCAAGTACTTCTCTGAGAGGGTGCAGGAACGGAAAGCAGCCGAATTTGCGGCTTTGAAGCAGAGAGGACTCATGTGGCCGAGTATGAGGCCCAATTCTCTCGTCTGTCCCGATATGCTGTCACTTGATTGGGACAGAAAGGATGAAGGCAACACTTTCTGAATGGCTTGAGGCCCCAGTTCATCACTCAACTGGCGCCAATGGACATTCAAACTATGCTGACATGGTAAAGAAGGCTCAGTTACTGGAAGATGCCATGGAAACTGCTGAAAGAATTACGGGAAAATCCGTGAAAAGGGGCAAGTGGTCTTCTACAAGAAGGTATCAGCCGACCATTGGGAAAAAGGGCCCAGTGGGGGGTAAATGAACCAGCTGATAAAAAGCCAAAGGAGTTAGGAAAGCAGATAGTGGTGACGACGGGAGAAAGGTGCAAACACTGTGACAAAGCTAGTCACGGTCTGAACAATGCTGGAGAGCGCAAGGGAGATGCCTGCGCTGTGGGAGTCGTGACCATAGGATCTCGGACTGCCCAATACTGAAAGAACAAGCCCCTCAGGACAAACGTCCGAATGGACAGAAGAGGCAAGGCCGCTTGCAAGCTATTCAGGAACCATAAGCTGCTGAAGAAGGAGGTATCGTGGAAGGTACACTTACTATTCTTTCCCGACCCGCATATGTTCTCTTTGATACGGGAGCTACGCATTCCTTTATATCTCAAACATTTGTTGATACCCTACCTGTGAAACCCGTCCCAATGAAATCCGAATAGTTGTGTCAACCCCGATTGGTCCTGGCACCAATCTTACAAACCATATGCCATCCAGTGAAGTGTTGATTGAAACCCAAAACCTACCAGCAAATTAATATGTATGGACATGGCGGGTATGATGTGATACTGGGAGCAGACTGGATGTCTGAACATGGGGCTAGTATCAATTGCAGGAGAAGTCGGGTAACCTTTAGCCATTACCCAAAATAGTGTTCACAGGGGATAGAAACCGCAGGAGATTGTCACTTATCTCTGCACTACAAGCCAAAAGGATGATGAGGAAAGGTTGTATGGCCTTTCTTGCTGCTGTTGTCATCGCAAAGAAGGAAGTCAAAGTTGAGGACATCCATGTTGTCAGCGAATACGCTGATGTTTTCCCCGAAGACTTGCCAGGAATTCCTCCTGAGCGAGAGGTTGATTTTACCATCGAGTTGGTCCCTGGAGCAGCACCAGTATCTAGGGCACCATATAGAATGTCTCCCGCAGAACTGAAGGAACTAAAAGAGCAACTGATGGAACTGTTAGAGAAGGGTTTCATCCGACCAAGCACATCCCCATGGGGTGCACCTGTCCTCTTCGTCAAGAAGAAAGATGGGTCGATGAGGCTATGTATAGATTACAGACAACTAAACCAGTTAACTATCAAGAACAAATACCCTCTGCCAAGGATTGATGAGTTGTTTGATCAATTATCTGGAGCTAGATACTTCTCTAAATAGATCTCAGATCCGGTTATCATCAATTGAGGATCAAAGGAGAAGACATTCACAAGACAGCCTTCCGAAGAGGTATGGGCATTATGAATTATTGTTATGCCTTTTGGACTAACAAATGCCCCTGCAGTTTTATGCAGTTGATGAATAGCATTTATCGCCCATATCTTGATAAATTTGTGGTGGTATTCATCGATGATATATTGATCTATTCCAAGACAAAGGAAGAGCATGAGGAGCATTTGAGGATTTCATTACAGATTTTAAGGGAGAATAATTATATGCCAAGCTAAGTAAATGTGAATTTTGGCTTGAGGAGGTATCCTTTTTAGGGCATGTGGTAACCAAGGATGGTATCGCTGTTGATCCATCAAAGGTTGAGGCTGTACTGAAATGGGAAAGACCGACAAGCGTCACAGAAATCAGGAGCTTCTAGGTCTAGCAGGATATTACCGAAGGTTTATAAAGGATTTCTCAAAGATTGCAGTGCCGTTAACCAACTGACCCGGAAGGAAAATCTGTTTGTGTGGACCGATGAATGTGAAGAAAGCTTTAACAACTTGAAGAAGTGTCTGACTACTGCTCCTGTCCTCGCCTTACCCACTAAGAGGGAGGATTTGAAATTTATTCAGATGCTTCTAGAACAGGTCTGGGGGATGCGTCTAATGCAACAAGGGAAGGTAATAGCTTATGCCTCAAGACAGTTGAAGATCCACGAAGTGAACTACCCGGTTCATGACCTGGAGTTAGCAGCTGTAGTATTCGCCTTGAAGATTTGGAGGCATTATATCTATGGTGAGCAATTTAAAGTTTTCTGACCACAAGAGTTTGAAATACTTGTTCTCACAGAAGGAGCTTAACATGAGACAAAGAAGGTGGTTAGAGTACCTTAAGGACTTTGACTTTTCCATTCAATATCACCCTGGGAAAGCCAATGTAGTGGCAGACGCTCTAAGTAGACAACCAGGAGCTATGCTAGCTATATGATGCTGGGCGAATGGAAGTTACTGGACATTTGCAAGCTTGAACTTAGACATGGGAAAGAAGGAAAAACAAGTAATGATTTCCAATCTCCAGATACAATCCGATCTACTGACTGAAATGAAGGAGAAACAGGGAGAGGATCCATTCTTAGTTGAGATCAGGGAGAAGCTAGAACAAAGACCTGACTTTACTCTATCGGCTGAAGGAGATTATATTCCGAGGTAGAACATGTGTCCCTGATCATGGAGAACTCAAGAAGAGGTTACTAAATGAAGCTCACCAGTCCAAGTATATGATTCATCCAGGATCAACAAAGATTTACCAAGACTTAAAAAGGTCTACTGGTGGCCAAACATGAAGAGGGATGTGGTGATCATGTGTCATACTGTTTAACATGCATGAAAGTCAAGGCTGAGCATTTCCGTACAGCTGGTGGACTGCTACCACTAGAAATCCCGGAATGGAAGTGGGATAGCATCGGTATGGACTTTATCATAGGATTGCCCAAGACTAGAGGTGGTATGGATGCAATTTGGGTAATAGTTGATCGATTGACTAAGTCGGCTCACTTCTTCCGATAAGAGTACATGGTCCGTGGATGTATTGGCTGCACTATATGTTAAGGAAGTAGTCAGATTGTATGGGGTTCCATCTAACATAATATCGGATCGGGACCCTAGATTTACTTCACATTTCTGGAAGGGTTACAAGCAGCAATGGGTACTAAACTAAACTTTAGTACTACCTTCCATCCTCAGACTGAAGGACAACCGAAAGGACCAATCAAATTGTGGAAGATATGCTCGTGCTCTGGGCTAGATTTTAGAGGTCGATGGGATGATCAGTTGTACCTGATGGAGTTTGCATATAACAACAGCTATCAGGCAAGTATCAAGATGGCTCCGTTTGAAGCCTTATATGGCAGGAGTTGCAGATCACCCCTTTGTGGGAATAGGTTGGGGAGAACCAATGGGTTGGACCCGACTTAATTGAAGCAATTGTAGGAAGGTTCAGATTGTCAGGGAACGTCTGAAGATAGCACAATCCAGGCAGAAGAGTTATGCAAATAAGAGAAGGAGAGAACTAGAATTTCAGGTTGGCGAACATGTTTTCTTGAAGGTCTCACCTTCAAGGGAATACAAAGATTTAGGATCAAAGGGAAGTTGAGTCTCAGATTCATAGGGCCATTTGAAATTCTGGAAAGGATTGGTCAGGTGGCGTATCGACTTGCACTACCTCCATTGCTGGCGAACGTGCATAATGTGTTCCACATATCCATGCTGAGGAAGTACTTATTCAATGCCGACCATGTAATCAACCATGAGGACTTGGAGATTCGGGAGGACCTGACTTATGAAGAGAAGCCGATCAACTATTGGATCGGAAGATTCAACGACTCAGGAATCGTACCTTACCTATGGTGAAGGTCCAATGAAGTCGAGACGGAGTTACTAATGCTACCTGGGAAACAGAGGAAAGAAGAAGAAGAAAAACCACCCAGAACTATTCTCAGGTACGAACTACACCATTATGCGTAAATTTGGGGACTAAATTTCTTAAGTGGGGGAGGATGTAACACCCCGGAAATTTATGATTTTAAAATTTTAGAAATAAAGGGGGATAAATTAAATAATCAATTGGAGAGACTTCCAACACCATGTATTAATGATCCATTAACAAGATTTGGGCCAATGGAGCACATTTGACCCAAGGATGAAACACTAGGACAGGAAATTACCAGTAATTCGTGTATGTATTATGTCATAATTAGATAGGGCAAGTTAGGGTCAAAAAAATAAGGTAATTAGTCATGCAAGGTAAGCCAAAACCGAACCCAACTCCAATTGGTGGTTTCCTAAACCGTTGCTACCTCCTTTGGAGGAAAGAGTCCCAGATTTCTTGGAGAGTATGAAACAAAACTCGTAGCCCCTTTCCTAGTCTCGTTAGGACTTGTAAATACAACCTAAATCTATAAGAACTCATCCTTAAACTCTTGGGAAGGTTTAACAACAAGTTGGGGTCATTTGGAGCCAGGCTAGGGCTTCAGAGGAGAAGGAGAAAGGCTGGGAACCCGAGCTCTTCATCCCCCTTCATCCTCCTGCGTCCAGAACGTCGACTGGTCTTAGATCTTCATAAAGATAGGTGTTCTCGGGCCAAGATTAAGAAAACCTATACCATCATGTAGAGCATCGAGTCTATGTTCATTTGCACTTGATTTTCCCAATTTTCATGGAGTATGCATGGAGTATTGGTCGTTTTCCCTAAGTCGTGCCCAGTTAGGGCTTTCCCCGTTCTCTCTTATTATGCACCGTGATTAGAGACCGAATTTGACTAAACTTCCTTCATGAAAGTTCTTCTATTTGTAGTCACGATCATCTTTTATGTTGGATGTTTTGTCCAAAAGTCTTTAGTTAGATAGTTACAAGCATGGTAAGAGAGTCATTACATGATACTGTGATTTCGGGCTACACTTAGCTTTCTGTTCTTCATATGTTTTCTCGGGATTCGAGATCGAATTTGATCAAACCTCCAACATCAAAGTTCTCTACTAGTGTTCTCGTCTCATCTTTTATGTTGAAACTTTTGTCTGAATGTCATTACTTCGAGAGGTATAAGAGGGGAACATCAATCGCTGCATGAGACGTGTTTTCTGGTTACACTGGAGTCATATGTTTTTTTCTGTGAGGGCCACTAGTGTCGACACTACTTGAACTAGTGTCGACACACTATCCCAAAACAGCCCAGAAGGTGTTCTGGGAAGGTCTCTAGTGTCGACATTACCTGATCTAGTGTCGACACACTGTCCCAATTTGACCCAGAAAGTTTCTGGGAGCTGATCTAGTGTCGACACTACCTGATCGAGTGTCGACACACTGTCCCATATTGGCCAGAAGGTTTTCTGGAAGCTGTCTCTAGTGTCGACACTACTTGATCTAGTGTCGACACTACTTGATCATTTTTCCTTGTATTTGAAGCATTGTGTCGACACTACTTGATCTAGTGTCGACACTACTTGACCAGTTCTGCATTATTTTGCCTTGTGTTTGAGGCATTGTGTCGACACCAGTAAGGGGTGTGTCGACACTACCCTTACAAAAAAATTACATATTTTGGGTCTGATCATTACATGATGTCTACTAGCATGTGCATGATGTTATATAGTATGCATGGACCTAAAAATAAATCAACCCATTGAAAAATAGTAATGATATGAATACGATTCTAATGTGTAATTGTGATTGTCCTTATGTTCATTGGATCATCTTGTGATCTTACTTATTGTCAAATGATAAGATATGAACATGATATGAATGTGGGGATGAATACATGTTAGTATGGACTTGTTAGTGGTGTTAATGTCATGATTTGCATATGAGTTTCAATAGTTACATGCTTTCCGGTGTTCAATTAATTATTTGTCATATGCATACATGCTAGGAAAGATCCGTGACTTATCACTTACACTTTTGCACGAATAGGCACACCCTCCTTGGGGAAATTGAGAGCACATGTTCTGCATATGATCTGTCTTTAGAAACATCCTCATGTCAAGACATTAATGAATTATGAAACATAAGATACGTCGTTATCCTGCCTTGTTCTCTTGAGCTATTTGTCATACCTTGACTCTATGAATGATCATGTTCCTTTTTACTATGAGCTTGCCATTGAAACTTTGTGGCCATAATATGAATATGTTTGTTCGGCACAACGTGGGACTTCGGTCCAATTTGACTAATGCCTGTGCAATAAGGGCCATGTCTGGTCCTGGGGGAGCACCCCAACGTACTTATTAACTGCGGGAGTATGGACTTGTGGTGCGTGGCATGGCACTGATACGATATGCAAGATTTGTGTGAATGTGCCTTTGTTTGATATGATAAGTCTGATTTGATCTAATATGATATGATTTGATATGATACGACTGATCATGTGAACGCATGATATCTGTCTGAATATGGCCAATCTTTTTTTTTGATATGATTCTATTCTTGAAATATCTGTCCATTGTATATGAAACTCGACATTTGATCTGATATGTTATCCTTCTACTGCTATTCAACATGTTAGAAAAGCATGCATTGTCATCATATTCATAGCATATCTGCCTATTTAAAATGTAATCATGTATAATAGTGCCCGCACAATATTGAGATGTAAATCCTACTGAGCTAGTTCGCTCACCCCTATCATCCTGCCCTTTTGAGGTAGTGATGAGGATCCAGTGGGTCAGATGGGACAGGGCAAGAGTGACGAGCACCTGTCATATGAATAGATGTTAGCTTAAAATAGAAATTTGAGTAGTCGATGTATTAGAGAAACATTGTTATTTGATTAATAAACCTTTTCAGTCAATTCTTCTTATGTGAGGTTGTATCTAGTTGAATGGGATGAATAAAGTATACTTTTGGTGACCATATTATAGTCTCGAATGTGTTATTATATTCAATTATGACTCTGCGCTATTCAATTGTGATACGTCTATCTGTATCGATCCGTTCCCCGGTATTTACTGCTAAATCTGCTGGGGCGTGACACGATGTCTAAGCGTAATCGATGTTTGAGTGCAATCTATGTTCATGCAATCGATGTGAAAGTATAATCGATGTTCATGCAGTCGATGTTTATGCAATTGATGTTTAAGATATAATCGATGTGAATGTATAATCAATGTTAAGAACATCCAGAAGACATCAATGTTTGTATACAACTGTAATCGATGTTTGAGACAATCGATCTTCAAAGAGTAATCGATGTTAAGAGGAAATCGATGTTTAAGACAATCGATGTTCATGTAATCGATGTTTAAGTAAACTGTAATCGATGTGTATGTAATCGATGTCTAAGGATAATCGATGTACCACTTCGACTATTCAGGAGTCAGAGTTGGACTGGTTACTTCGACTTCTTGCGAGTCGGAGTAAGGACTACTTCGACTTTTTCAAGAGTCGGAGTAGGACATTCATACAAAGACTTCGGATATGAAAACTACAATATTTTGTTAAAAATGATATGAGTATATTAATGATATTTATGATAATCATGAGTTTTTTTATCATCAAAATAAAATGATATCATGATTTGTCAGTGATTATTGCTCCCCCTGAATGTGATACTCCCCCTTAATGTGTGGCTCCCTTTGATGTGTGGCTTGATGAATCTTCAATCTTCTCCTTGTCTGTCGACCAATTTGTCATTATCTGTTGACAGTTGTTCCATGGTGTGTCGACCTGTCCTCTATGTGTGTCGACACAGTCTTGAATATGTCCTCTTGTTTCCACTTGATGTTCTATTAGGAGGTCTTCAAGAATATTCCTTGTGTTTCTAATCTTTTATCTTCATCTTCTTCTTCTCTTTTCTTCTTGCTAAGATCTTTCGAATAGCTTCTTCTTCCTTACTATTAATATCACTGCTTTCACCAGCACTGTCTTCATCTGAAGTGCTCTCCTCAGCCTTGAATGCATTATTTGGCCTTCTTTTGAAAGAGCTTTCTCCTAGTCTCTCCATGTTGATCTCATGAGCCATGGAGATCCAATGAGCTTTTCCAATGTCATTGTGGAGGTCATTAGCTTCTTCTATAGTAGTGACCTTTGGAGTCAACTCCATTGGGAGAGATCTTAAGATCTTTTTTACTGTCTCCCTGGATGTACTTCTTACCCAAACTTGCAAGTCCATTGATGATTTCAGTAAACTCATTGTACATATGAGATATGGACTCACCTTGTTCTATTTTGAACTTCTCATATTTTGTCACCAAGATATCAATCTTGGTTTCTTTGACCTGTCTATTCCTTCATAGGTGCTTCTTCACTTGTCCCATATCTCTTTTGCTATCTTGCAAGCAGATATTCTATTGAATTCTTGTTTGGTCAGTGCACAGCACATGAAGCTTTTGGCCTTGCTGTTCAGGGAAATCTTCTTTTAATCTTCAGCAGTCCATTCTTTCTTAGGCTTAGATATTTGGAGGTCACCTTCTTCTATGATGCTCTAAAGTTGGAAGACGTAGCCTTGTAGGAAGAACTCCATCCTTGTCTTCCAGTAAGGTAGTCTTCTCCATCAAATAGAGGAGGCCGGAAGATGGATTGGCCTTCTGCAAATCCTTGAGCTGCCATGGATCTTTGCTCAATATCCTTTTTCCAAGGTTCTAGTGTGAATGACTGATCAGTCTTGATTTGTTCATGTGTGGCAACCTGAGCTCTGTCTGACTTATCAGACCTCAATCCTTCTTCATTTCCTGATGTTGCTTCCCTTGAGATGTGGAGGGGTCTTTAGGTGGGGTTGTTTGAGAGCCTTCTGGCTCATCTGAGTGGGTGTTTTAGAGGGTATATGCTCCTAATGTCTACTGGGATCCCCCTTAGGGATAGAATCCGATGCTAAGTCAAAAAAGGCTTCTGAAATTAGCTAGGATATTTTTTGAAATGTTTGTGAGGGGATTGTAAACGTGCAATTTGGCCCATCCCCACATTGATCTTTGGCCCATTAAGACTCATTTGACTCTTTGTTGACAACCTCGAATCCCATGTTAACGTCAAGGTCGATTGACGTTTACTTAATGTTGATGACATTGCACCATGCCATTAACTCGGATTGACGTCCACCTCTATTGACATTTGCATGGGATTGACGGAGGCCTATCTGGATGTCTACCTAGGTTTACCTATTTCATAGAACTGCCCGAGGATCTCGCGCATGTTTTGCCACCACCTCGGCCATGTCGTGCTTGGGACCGTTCCCTATGGGCAAATAGGCCACCATGGTACCCTCTTGACTCAGTAAAAGTCCAGGTGGCTCTCTCTCATTGGCCTGTCCTTAAAAACCTTGGATTGCCACCTCCTCAAGTGTGTTTTCTCACACTTGAGCATCCAAGGATTCTAAACTCCATCCCTACTGCTTATACATGGAGCACCTAGGTCGTTTGGGAAAGGGGGAGAGATTTTGGATGAGCTCATACTTTAGTACTTTGAGATATGAGAGAGAAAGAGAGCTTGCACCTGAAAAGTCTTCTTCGCATCCAATCTTCTTCCTCCTATCATTTTGGAGTGTTTAGGAGGCTTCACCACGAGTTGGAAGAGCCCACCAAGCTGCCTCAACAATCACCAACGAGGATCATCTTCCTCTTCTTCTTTCTTCCCTTCTCTTTTAGCTTTGGTTTTTGCATGCTAGCCACTTCTTCCACACACACACAACACGTAGTGCGCACTCCCACACACCTAAAAGGGGTTTTTCCTTACCAAAAATAGTGGTCATAGCATTTGGCCACCCATCTTCTCAAGCCCACAGCCGGTACGAGGCTCTCCTATTGAAACGCTTTTATGTATTGTCTGAGCATTTATCAAACTTTCCATAGATCTAATACAGTTCCTTTCGCAGGAAAACACCAAGAAGCAACGAGGAGCTCTTTCTCTTTGGCCGACCGAAGAGAAGGAAGTTGGCATCCCCGCCATCAACCATATTCGAGGTAGCGTAATCCACGTGATCAGAACTCTTTCTTGGGCACAGGTAAGGCCCTGGCGATCACTTCCCATTCATTCTCTTCATTAGTTTTGTCATTTTGTTCCTTCTCTTTAGATAGTCAACCCGGTCCGACGGAGGCTTCCAAAGAAGACAGAACAAGTTCGGGTCCAGAATGTTCACCCAGTGACAAGGAATGACTTGGGATGTGGCGGAAACAAATGTCCATAGGGATGCCTTCCTTAGAAGTGGAGTGAGCAACTATGACTTAAGTTGGGGCTTCACTGGGTACTTCAACTGATGGTTCAACTGGTCCTCAATATACATTGTAGCTAGATCTATAGTGTTTTCTTCAGTTTGGACTTCGCTGGGTACTTCAGCTGATGGTTTGACTGGGGCCTTAGTATACATTATAGCTAGAGCTGCAATGTTTTCTTCAATTGGGGCTTCAATTGGATGTTCTATTTCAGTAGTCGTTTAACCCTCAAAGATTTGATGTGAGCATGGGGGAATTCTCTCCTTGGTCTAGTGCCCATTTACTTTTGAACTGACTTCTTCGCATATTTGAGATCCCTACAGGCTGAACTTGAGGGATGGAGGCCTTAGTATCTAAAGCTATTTCCAAATGCCTAAAAATTGTGCTAGCATTGGACCATAGGGTAGGGCTGTAGCTAGTTGCGCTACAACTTTCATCTTCTAACTAGTAAAGGAGGCAGAATTAACTTGATGCTCTTGTACTGCCCAAAACAATAGACTTCCATCCCGCTGAGTGATTATAGCATGATTACCTTGTCGGGGGAGTAGGATGTGACTAATCATTAGGTGAATTAGATGTTTAGCAGTTGTAAGCTGATTAACATCTATTGTCCCTCTTTTCATTTGGCACAAAGGACTGATAATACCTAATTTTGATGCTCTTTTGAGACAACTTCAGAAACGGTGGTGACCAGTGGTGGAAATTCCAAAGTGGTCTTCTAACAAGGACGGAGTAATTTTGACTCTAGTCCCCTTGACTTTTCCAATGAGAGTATATGGGTTGGCAAAATCTACCTTTAGGGTTGTGTAGAAGGCTTTCATGGCATCTGGGTGGAGAGGTTGCTGATTTGAGCAAAGAGCCACCCATTTCATCTGACGAGCCATGTCTTCAACTTCTTCTAGATGATGCTACCCCAACTCTTCAAATTTTACATACCTGAAGCCGCTATAGTTGACAAGAGTTTCTTTAAAGAGTTTATACTGCCAGAGTGAGAAAAATCTAGGGTTTGATGCATTCGAACTGACCATTGTTGAGTTCATAGGAAGGAAGGAACAATTTGAGAGAGGTATTGAGAGAGAGATGATGTGAGGTTTAAACAAAAATTGAGGTGAGTCCTACCAGAGATGGGGAATGCCCTCGTCAAAGATATGAAGCACAGGGCAAGAGGCGAGCGCGGGAAGAGGAACAGTCAGGTTTTGAGAGAGAAGTGGTAGGGTCTTTGACTTTTAGGGTTATATAAAAGGTAAGGTAAGATTTAAAGGGGATATTTTATTTTCCGAAAGTGGACTCTAACCGTCAAACACAAGACATACCAATGTCTTGACTGAGATGACAAAATTGTTGACTTCGACTGGGACAAGGAGTGATATCGTATGACGAAGCCAATAATTTAACAAAAGTATGAGTAAGTACTTCGATTATAATGAAGATTGACTTCAGTTGTTCAAGAGAGAGCTTTAACGATTGTGACAGGGGTATTGTAATGTTAAGTGTTTTAATTATATATTACACATACCAATTTCTCTACGAATTGTTGAAAATCTTTCTTTAGTTAAAGGTTTAGTAAAAATATCAACTAATTGATGTAAAGTATCAACAAAATTAATAACAATATTACCAGAACTTACATGATCTCTGATGAAGTGATGTCTAACCTCAATGTGTTTGGTGAGTGAATGCTGAATAGGATTTTTTGTTAAGTTGATGGCGCTTGTGTTGTCACACATGAATGAGATGTTTTTGAGTTGATATCCATAATCATCCAGTTCCTGTTGTATCCACAGTAGTTGTGCACATAAACTTCCTACTAACACATACTCAATTTCTGTTGTGAATAAAACTACTAAATTTTGCTTTCTAGAAGACCATGAAATTAGACATCTTGCAAGAAATTGACATGTTTCACTGGTGCCTTTCTATCCAGCATGCACCCAGTGTAGTAGCATCACTTTAACCAACTAGATTAAGATCAGAATATTTAGGAAACCAGAGACCTAAGCCACATGTACCAGATAATATATGAAAATACATTTTACTACATTTAAATGAGATTCTTTGAGATTTGCTTGAAATCTAGCACAAAGGTATACACTGAATATAATATCTGGTCTACTTGTAGTAAGATAGAGTAGAGACCCATCATACCTTTAAAAGACTTTGATCAACAGTTGTCCAAGTGGATCACTATCTATCTTAATTGATGAGTTCATGAGTTTGCTTAATTCCTTACATTTATCAAAACCAAATCTTTTGAGTAATTCTTTTGTATATTTGGCTTGATAATATGAGTTCCATTCTCAATTTGACTTACTTGAAGTCAAAGGAAGTATGTGAGTTCACCCATCATATTCATTTCGAATTCACTTTGCAACATGTTTCAAAATCTTTGCAAAGAACTTCAACGGTAGCACCCAATATTATGTCATCAACATATATTTGATGATAATTATATTATTATTGACAGATTTAGTGAATAATGTATTATCTACTTTGTCTCTTACAAAATCATGTGATAATAGGTAGGCGCTCAGTCTCTCATACCAAGCTCGTGGAGCTTATTTCAGACCATATAGTTCCCTATTTAATTTAAAAACATGATGATGATATTCTATATTTTCAAGACCAGAAGGTTGATTTACATAAACTTCTTCTTTGATAACACCATTTAAAAATGCGCTTTTGATATCCATTTGAAAAAGCTTGATATTATGGGATGCAACAAGGCAAGTAGTATTCTAATAGCCTTAAGGCCACAAATGCATAAGTCTCATCATAGTCAATCCCTTCTTCTTGTGAGTAACCTTGAGCCACAAGCTGAGCTTTTCTCCTTACAATATAAGTAGACTCATCCAGTTTATTTTGAATATCCATTTGGTACCAATAACTGGATGATTATGAGTTTTACTAACCAAAGTCTAGACTTGGTTGCGGTTGAACTGGTTTAGTTCTTCTTGCATGGCCATAATCTAAGACTCATCACTGAGGGCTTCATTGATTAATTTTAGATCTAGTTGAGAGACAAGTGCACTATATTCACAAAACTTTAGCATACCTCTTATCCTTAACTTGTCTTCTAGATTCCCTGGGATATTATCTTGAGGATGATCTTTGAGAAGTCTCCATTCTTTGGGTAGATCATCAGGAGTTGTCCTTTTCTGTTGTAGATCTTCTAGTTGTGTTATTTCTTCATCTTCCAAGGATTCTTTTGCTTAGATTTTATGCATCACTATCACACTATTTTTCTTCCTTATTAGAGGGGTTAGTTTCATTAAAAACTATATGGACAATTTGTTCTATGTTAAGAGTTTGTCTATTTAAAACTCTAAAGCCTCTTGGTTTAGACACATATCCTAAGAATATACCTTCACTTCTGCATTCATCAAATTTATCAAGATTATCTTTTCCATTGTTCAGGATATAACATTAATAGGCAATGGTTTTAAATGAGATAAATTAGACTTTTTACCTTTGAACAGCTTGTATGGAGTTTTCTTGAGTATCAGTCTTACCATTTCATGATTGATGATATAACATGCAGTGTTGACGGCTTCAACCCAAGGTATTTCAGCAAACAGTAGTCTAAAAGTGTCCCAACCTGACGTAAAATATCGAAACATGAGGCAGTTAATATGGCATGAATAAAGAGCATATAATAGACATCAATCCATTGGACAATTGAATAATACTAAATCAGATGTATTTCATTGATAACTCCATTAATGTCTATTACAACTACTAATTCAGAACCAAGACGATGGACCCAATTGAGTTCATTACAAATAAAAGCAATCATCTAACTATACTAAGACTCTAAGATAACTGGACGCTTCCATGGTCATGTTAGGTTCACTCTTGCTCCTACCCATCCTCGTGAGTGTTGTTCTCTTCCTCTAACTCACCTAAAAACATTCACAAATAGCACAAGATGAGCGATAACGCCCAATAGGACTTAATATCTCATAGACATACATACTTTAAGTGATTAATGTATTAAGAGCAGAGTAACTAATGATAGAGAGAGTCAAGTAATGTCGAGAGAGTAATAGCATAAATAGCATGGTTGAAATAGCACGGTTCAAATAGAAAGTGTTTCAAGTGTAGCACAAGAGAAGGGTGGCCATAGCACGAATAGCATGAAATAGCATGCAATAGAACATAGCACAACGAGTCGAGTATAGTATAGCACTATGATTTTCATTAGATAGTTGAGATAGTAAAGAACTTGAGTGTAATGCCAAACACTCTGATCAATTAACTCTGGTGGGCACTAGCATTTTGGGGCGCACCTCCCAGGACCAGACCGGACCCCTTTATATTGCCAAGCATTGATCATATTTATTATCTTTAGACAATCAGTCAAATGGCCATAGAGAATACCAGGAATAGATGAGAGTAATTGATGAATGGACAAGAGTATAGAGAGAACGTGAATAGATGAGGGAATATGGAATAAACGAGAACTATATATCAATGCTTGTAAAATGACACTTTAAAACAGGTGATAGTAACGGTTGCAATAGTACCTTTGGTACTAGCAGTCTGCTAAATAACGCGGTCTACCACTTGGTTGTGATAGTAATACGGTCAAGAGTTGGTGCGATGTCAGAGATAGTACTATGGTTGTTGGAGCATGCCGTACAAGTTTAGCATGACCCCTTAGTGTGTATAAGTTTTAATGGTACAACCCCTCATCAACCATGTGAGATTCATGGTCAGAGGAGACTTACAGAGGCTTTGAACAAAGATTCACTAGTCCAGTAGAAGGAATATTCGACAAAGAGTTCGTCCAAGTCAAGAGAAAGTGTGAAAATAGTAGTTGCTCAGCATTCTAGAGGACTTCTAGAACAATGGAGTGCTGGTAAAGGTGTTCCAAAACAATTGCAGGAAAAGAAGACAAGTCCATTAAATAGAGAGATTTATGTACAAAATTCCAATAAAATTACCAGATGTATTATGAACACATTATGAATATTGCAAGTCTGAGATGTATGGTTAATGGTAAGATTATTAACACAAACCTAACATGAAGTAAATACGCATACTTAATGGTAAGATTAGAAGAAAACTAGGGTTTTTGAACAAATTTGAGAAGGCGATGTACCCTTGCACTGGTCACGATAGGGTACCCTGAGAACACGACGTATGCTTTAACAGAACGCGACAGGGCCTCTCAAGTCTAACAGGAAGAACGCGACCCAGTACCTGTCGTATTCAGAATGCGACAGGGGTCTTGTCACGACCCTGATGAGAGCACGACTTATTGATATGTCGCGATCTTAGGGTCCTGCCCGAACCCAAAAATGAATTCAAACCTCCTTCGATTATGGTCTGCTTCCATAGGGTTTTGATATAATGTTCATAAAAGATGAAAATCTCAACGTACACAAGATGAAAAATTGTGAAACTTGGTTTAAACAAAACTAGACTTGAAGGAGATTATATAATAAGAGTAATTAGGGTTTCATCATGGTTACAACGTGGTATGATCAGGTTCTTTCATAACGTACCAATTACATGACACAATGATCAAGAGTGAAGAAATTTGCATAGAATACTTGATAGAAATTTGGGAAAACAATACCAACATGTTCTTGACATCATGTAGTATGCACAAAAAACGTTTCACAGTAGTAGGTCAAGTATGAACCAAAAATTGAGATGAATATAAAGGGTCGAGTACATGTTCGTGAAAGAACTTCAAGCATGAAGTTGACAAGAGTAGCTTGATAGAAATTGGAGAAAACAATGGGCTTTTGTTCCTGAGATGAAGAACAATCTACAGACGAGATTAATAAGTTTTGCTTGAGAGATTGCCTACCTTTGGACGATTTGTTCTTCCTAGGGCTAGAACTCGAAGAACGAACTTGTAGATCTTCCAGCAAGCCTTCTCCCGATGATTCCCTCCTCCTTTAGTCTCCCCTCAATGTCCAAGAAGTCTCAGAAGAGCAATAGGGTCGACCATGAAGGTTTGGGGGTTTATTTATACATCTAGCATTGTTAATTCCTTCCACAACTCTAATTCTCCTTTAACTATGAGTTTCCATATTTATCTTGATTTCTTACCATCTAAATCAACTATTTAGGTTAGAATAGAACTCCAATTTTGTGGCTAACATATCGGGGTAAGATTGGGACTCCAATTTGGATATATATGAGTTACATTTATGATTTACTTACCCTTTTTAATTAGAAAATAATAGGGTTACAAATTTAATAGTATTTTTTATTCTATCATTTTAAACTCCCATTTTGGCTCAATAACTCTAGTATAGACCATTAGTTAGAGCCCATCTCTAGCTTTTGCATAATGGGTTTTAATTTATTCACTTTTATTTACAGTTTTAATTAATTTATGTATTTTTTCAAATTAGGTTGCTACAAATAGCATCGTTCATGCCATCTTAAGTAATGTTCTAATTTTTCTTTCTACTACTCCATTCTGCTGAGGTGTTCTGAGAGCTGAGAAATTATGTTGTATTCTATTTTCTTCATAATAATCTATAAATTCTTTGTTTTGGAATTCTCCACCGTGATCTGATCTCATGCTTGTAATGTTGTACTTTTGATCCTTTCTAATACTTTGCTGAGCTTTAGAATGCTATGAATGCATCGCTTTTGGATTGTAAGAAAGAGACCCACGTAAACCTTAAATAATCATCCACTACTATGTATCCGTACACCTTTCCTCCAAGACTAGTTGTTTGCATGGGTCCAAAAAGATCCATATGTATCAGTTCCAAAGGCTTGAAAGTTGTGTAGTGCTGTGGCACCCCTCCTGGCCGGTTAAGAGGTGACACTCAAACCCACAAAACGGAAGCATCATACACACACTGTTATGGAAGGTCTTCTGTACTGCATGAAATACTTTAGCAGACCAGTAACAAGAGCAGTACAAGGTAATAATACTAAGTACAACATTCTACACCTGCACCAATGCATTACATACAATGAATATAGTATTATAGTCTATCCATTAGTTACATGCCAGACATAGCTAAGTACAAAAAGTGGCACAACCACGACTTAAACACAATTTTATCCTTATGATCAACTAAGCAAATGAGGTTGGCTTGCTGAGGGAACCTCGTCAGGATGAAAAATCTAAATTGGGTTCAAACAAAGGCATGAGTTCTAAAGGAACTCAGTAGACAAACCAACATGATAAATAGAACATATGAGCATGGAACATGGCACAGTTTATATGGTTACAGAAGCACAAAAGCTACACGAAGAGTACATCGTAAAGAAGAATTAACTAGTTACATGCTTACAGGAGGGCATGTAGCATTTTTCAAAACATAAATGCTTGGCAAGGATTCAAATTCAAACATATTGAATGGCATCATCAAATCTCTCATGGGGATACATAACATATAGCTAACCCCCTATCGAAACAGGATGGTTACATATATATACATAACTAAAAATGCCCAACAAATTGAGCCTAACCACCTATGTTTGATTTGTGGGATGAGACCGTCATCACGGCTGACCCCTAATGTATGATGCCAACCATGAGGACTCCTAACCACCCCAGAGAGAGAGATCAAAGTATTTTGCCAAGACAACTAGATATAGAGTCTCAAAGGGTAACATAAGAGGGTTCAAATCAGGCTTTTGGATCAAACATGTAGGTTCACAAGGGGACTGAACTAAGGAGATAAAGTAAGGCTTCAAAGGGGTCAATGAAGGGATTGGTTATGTCTACCTTAGTGTGGGGAAATCCCACCAAAGCTCTCAATAGAAGATTAGGAGGCCAACTGCTAGGAAGCTGCAATGGCTCCAAGCTCTAACCTTCAGTTTTTCCCAGTAGCAAAGATGGAAAGGTTAGTTAGAGGAATGGTCACAAAGACTATAAGAGGAGTTAAAGCTCAAAGTGGGTTGACACTAATAAGAGGATCTAGCCATCTGGCCAACATGCAGGCCAAAGAAAGATACTAATCTAGTGAAGATGACTGTTGGGACTATGAGTGGAAAGTTTCAAAAAGGCAAAAGGCGCAATATGCGAGAAAGTATGAGTTATTCTGACAGGCACAAGGATCTAAGTCAGAAGGTTGAAAAGCCAAAGAGGTCAGATGATGACAACAACTGCTAATAATCTGATACAGTAATTAACAGAACCTAATCATGATGCTAATCACATTTTAAAAATATTTGGGATTATTATTAAAACATGGTACTAAAAGATTCAAAAATTCATAACTAATTGTAAAGTAATCAGAATATGCTCAAATTTTAACCATGGTACATATACTTGACAAACACATCAATAATTTTTCATAATTTTCAGTGTAGTAAAACTATTTTTCATAATTAAAGTCAAAATCAGGTTATTATTCATAAAAATACTAAGTTCATGAACAGAAATAAAACGAGATTAACAAGCCTAAATCATGCTTATATCATTCTAACCAACTAAAATATAGAGTTTACCATTTTTATAACATGCATACAACAAGATAATCAAATTTATCAAGTGTTCACATGCTTTTTCATATAAACAAAAATTCAAATAATTACCATAATAACAAAAATTAATCTAGGGTTACCCGAATCATCTGATGATTAACAGGTCAAGACAGAATGAAAGGAACTCAATGTTGAACCACTCTATATTTTACCCTTATACTTTAGTGATAACTAAACTTATGATTAATTAAATATTATAAATATATTTAATATTATGTTTTCCTAATAAATATAAATTTATGGTACTATCGCTGTGAGTTTTGCAATGAAAAGCTAAATCGATGTCTATTCAATAACATCGATTTCAGTTCACAAATGCCACATCGATTCTGTTGAAAACATGGATTCTGTTGAACACATCGATTTCCTTGATAAAACAACGATTTGATCAGGTAACGATTCGATAAGTTAAACAATGATTTGATTACTATAACGTTTCGATAAGTTAAACAATCAGTTGATCGCTGTAATGATTCGATAAGTTAAAACAACGATTGATCGATGTAACGATTCGATAAGTTAAACAACGATTTGATCGCTGTAACGATTTGATAAGCTAAAAATGATTTGATCGGTGTAACGATTTGATAAGTTAAACAACGATTTGATCGCTGTAACGATTCGACAAGTTAAAACAATGATTTGCTTTACTTAAACCACGATTTGATAGCAAATAATGATTTGATCACAAACAACGATTTGTTTCTACTTAAACAATGATTTGCTCATACATGAACAACGATTCGCTTACACATCGATTTCACTTAAACATCGATTTCATTCAAACATCGATTTCAACTTAAACATCGATTCCTTTATATTTCAAAATGTTTTTGACATCTAGTGTAAAGTCAAATTATTTACGTAATCTTCTATCTTTCTGACAGAAGATCTTTTTATCTCTCTAGATCTCTTCTCCCCTGTCAGAAAAAAGGGCTTACCTACCGCTTCTGGGTGAAAGTAGAAACACAGAAGTGTGAGCCTTTTTAATAGAAACACTCTTTGATCTAAACACCTTTCTATGCTTGCAGACCTCAAAGACCACCAAGTGGCTGACAATCAGAAGAAGAAGAATAGAAAAATCAGCGATGACTAGAAGAGTTCCAACGGATCTCTTCAACAGAGCAAGGCTAAAGACCATGAAGAGAGCTTTCCTGAAGAACATTTAAAGAGTGATACATCTAGTGAAGAACCTGAACTCCAGATACACTCAAAGGAAATAGAGAGAAAGAGCTCGAGCCCAAGAAGAAGTGCTCAACGTCTGAAGCCTTCAAGCTTCAAGCTCCTTCTCCTCTCTTCACTCTCTCTTTGTGGTCATTGTAATTCTAGGGGAGAGTCTTTGTTGAGAGTTTCTGGGTTAGAGTCCTTCTTGTAAAACTCTCAGCTTTGTTCTTTTCTTTTCTAAGAAAGATTTCTGTCCAGTTGTAAGACTGTATACAGTGTAGAACCTAGCTAGGGGTTTAAGTCTAGTAGAACCGCACTGGGGCTTGTACCAGGAGGTTGGCTTCTTGACCTGTAAGAGAAGTGGCTGCCTTCTTATGTCGGAAATAGAAGAAGACCAGCTGGGTACGGGTGTTGTATTGTTCTTGAGGGGGACTATACCCTTGGTTAGTAAATCCCAAGAGATTGCTTGGGGACTGGATGTAGGACTTCCATGTGGAAGGGCCGAACCAGGATAAATTCCTTGTGTTCTTTGTATGATTGTTTTTTCTTCCCCACTGCTACTCTCTATCCAACTCACTAACCAAACTTTCAAGTGATAATTTTCTCTGTTTTAGATTTCAGAAATACCTATTCACCCCCTCTAGGTTAGCTTGCTGCCATACCAAAAGGGCCAACAAGTG
>JACBKR010004882.1:0-21337 GCA_014218235.1 Colocasia esculenta
GCTACAGACATCATTCGTTGTTTTAAATTGACGAATTCATTCGCCTTCTTCTCACGAATCCTCTCGGAAAAGTATTTGGTGTTGAAGAGTTCTAAAAATTTATCCCACTCTATGTTGATGTGGGTAATTGTCGACTAGCAGCTTCCCACCAGGTTCTAGCATCGCGGTCTAACTGGAAGGTTGCCAGAAGGACTTTATCTTGCTCTGAACATCGCATAACCCTAAAGATCCGTTCCATTGCCTTCACCCAATTTTCAGCTTCATCGGGATCCGGAGCTCCATTAAACCTAGGGGGATTTATTCTTTGAAAATTCCCATATAAGTCTCCAGCCCCATTTCTTGCTCCTGCTTGAATTACGTTGTTAAGGGCTTGAGTAAACCCTGTAGGGTCTGTTGTAATTCGTGCATTGGTGCATGCTCGCCAGCCATCTCCTCTAGTCTCCTGCGAGCAATAATAATTTGTTAATTTCTTTTTAAACTTAGGGTGTTTGTACATATAGTTAAGCTCCTAGTATAACCCCAAGCTTTACCCAATCGCTCACATAGGTATGGTGGTTGTCTTAGACACGTGTGTCATGGCAGTTCACCTAGAACATCCTAGGACCTAAAATATCCTAATAAGGACATCCTAGGCTCTGATACCAACTGTCACGCCCCTCCAATTTAGCAGCGGAATAAATCGGAGGGAGACGCGAACAACGAGTATGGTAACGACAATTGCGCATACTTTCGCAAACATCAGAGCATCTAAAACAATAATTGAAATAACTCTTCATTTCATTATAAAATCACTAAGACTATTACAACCACTAATTCGAGAGCCAATACATAAGGCTCAATGACATCATTACATTGAAAAGAAATCTAAAGCAATAACTACTAGACTCCATTGTACTGGGTAACTTCGTCATTTGACTCCGGGTCACTCATCACTCTGGTCTTGTCCCATTGGTACGTATAACGTCATTGTCCGACTTACCTGAGACACATTAACAAATAACGAAGGGTGAGCGATAACGCCCAGTAGGACTTAAATCTCATAGTCAAGCAGGCTTTAAATGATTAACGCTTTAAATGGCAGAGTAACTAATGATAGAGAGAGTCATGTAAAGTCGAGAAAGTAATAGCACAAGCAACGTGGTTCAAATAGCAGATGAACCAAGTATAGCACGATGACTAAAGTCAAGTCATGATAGAAAACGATAACAGCAATAGCAAGTAACGATATTGTCCAGAATAGCAAGAGACATGTATAGCAAGAAGAGGCGATAGTAGATGGTCATGTAAAGAGTAAATTGCACTTTGAATGTGATCAAGTCGCGATAGCACGCAGTAACTCAAGATAGCGAGTATCAAGTAGAGCAAGTAGAGCGTATGATGAGATAGCGTGTAACGAGATAGCGTGTAACAAGATAGCGTGTATGGTTGCACAACGGTGCACTGGTAGAGTACGACAATAGTCACTTTGGGACAGTAGTCGTTTCACGATAGTACATTACGTCTGAACTCCTCAGATTAATGTATAACAGTTTGTGATAGCACAGTAATATCACAGCACGTCTGAACTCCTCAGACTAAAAGGATAGTAGTCAGATGTCTAGCCAAGATAGTATAGTCAGAACCGGTGCAATGCAGAACACCGTCAATAGCCCCTGCAGGTATTTTCGGGTGGCTCTCTGCCCCCAGGACTAGATTGGAGCCCCTCGGACACTCTCCGTGCCCTGCACAGTATGCATTATAGCGCTAGACAGTCATGAAATAGTACAAACGATAGGAGCCACAACAGCTCAACGAGTCTCGAGAGAGACGAGATAGTAGAGTGAACGTGAATAGACGAGAGAGACGAGATGGTAGAGTGAACATGAATAGACGAGCGAGTACAGTATAGATGAGATCTTATGGTCATTGCACATGAAACGTCGAGTAACGAGCGATAGTAACAGTTGCACAACACGCGCGCACGGTGTTGGCAGTCAGGTGGAACACAACCTTTCCGCTGGCCTCGTTATGCACAGGTCCAGAGGTTCGGCGTGATTCAAGATAAGAGCGAGAGCAACTAAGGCCGTTTGGATCTTGCTGATCCCTAGAGTGTATCATAGGTGTTAGGGTACAACCGGCTCGTCGACCATGTGGGAATCCATGATCAGAGGAGACTGACGGAGGCCTTGTGCAAGGGTTCACTAGTCCGGCGAAAGGAATATCCGACGGAGAGTTCACCACAAGCCAAGAAAAAGTGTGTATATAAAACAGGTACTCGACGTTCTAGAGGAATTCTAGAACAGTGGAGCGTCGAGATCGGAGTTTCAAAACAACGCGAAAATCGAGGACAAGTTCACTTACAAGTAAGGCAATTTAATTGCATAAATTACCAGGTAAATTATGTCACAAGTTCATGCCAATTAAGCCATATTGGATGGTTCCAAGTGTGTGCATGTGTCATGAAATTGTAGATAGAAAGATGTCGTGAATATGTATTTTAAAGCATTCAATATAGTTCCATGTAAAACAGGTGTTTTTACTGCGTGTATGACTTTAAAAGGCGTAAGGATATTTTAGAAAGCGTCAGAAATAAATTTTATGGGTTTTTATGCAAAAACTGTGAAGGCGACATAGGCTTGTAAGGGTAGCGCAGGTACCAGGCAGAACGCGACAGGGCATGAAAAGGGTGACGACAGGGCTGTCTGCTCAGGCGGCCAGGCCAGAAAGCGACTGGTGTCCTGTCGCATTCAGAAAGCGACAAGAAAGGCGTCGCGACGGCTTGAGAAAACGACAGATGGTCTGTCGCAATAAGACCCATAAGGCGACGTATCGGCCTGTCGCAATCTGGTGGTCTGCACCTGGCTCTGACAGGAATCAGACCAGGCTTTGGATTGCGGGCCAGGGATTTCAATTGTTGATACAGGGTTGTTTAGAAACATAACTATTATATACACGGTGAAAAATCATGAAATCAGGGGCAAATGAAACTAGACATGCGAGGGTACTTCCAGAAAATAGGGATTTGAGAGAGAGCATGGTTTGAATATGGTTTGAGGACGAACAAGAACGAGTAACACAGAACATGATATAGGGAGCAAGATCGATTAATTCGAGTAACATGCTCACAGAAATTAGGGATTTTAGGGGCAAACGATGCCTAACATGCATCAGTTCCTACAGTAAAATTCGTAGCATGGGATGAGTATACAGGAGATCAAGAGTTAAGAAGAGGGTTCGGGGTCATGTAAGTTGCAGAACATGAAAAATCAAGAACTAAAGATATGCTCGATGGAAAATTATGAAACTTGAGGTTTTGTTCCTGATAGACGAGACATCTACAGAAAAAGTTTCATGGTTTATGCTTGTGAGAATGCCTACCTTGACTCGATTTCCTCTTCTAGGGCTAGAACTGGAAGAACGGGGTTGAGAGCTTGAAAGGTTCTTCTTCCCACGAAATCTCCTCCTCCTTGGCCTCTCCTCCTGGTCCAAGAATCCCTTGACACGAGCTTGGGCGGCCAAGAGGGTTTAAGAGGTGTATTTATGTAAACACAAGTTCCTATTCCTACTACTACTCAAATTCCTCTTAATTCCGAGATTTCCTTACTCCCACCTCCTTCCTTGCTTTCCAATCTCTATTTAGACTTGGAAGAGATCCAAATTCGGTGCTAATCCATATGGGGTAGGTTTAGGAATCCAACTCTGACTCTAATTGCTTATTTAATGCATTAAATACCCCTTTTCTATTTAGGTAATAATTTAGTTACGAATTTAGGGTATTTCCCATTGTTCTTATTTTTAAAATCCTTATTTTGGCCCACTAATTTCCAATGGGTCTATTTAACCAAGCCCATTATTTATTGGAATTTATCTTATAGGTTTTCCTTTTTAATTAGGGAATAATAGAGTTATGATTTTATTGTATTTCTTATTTGAATTTATTCATGAGCTATGAGAGGTCCATTGGTCCAAACCCAATAATGGTTATTCATTTCATAATGTTGGAGGTCTCCGACATGTTCATTTAATTTATGGGCGCGTTATCTTTCCGTGTTAACGGTTTTCCGACTTAGTTTCCTAATTGGATAATTGGTCATGTTGTGACATACGCTTGGCCAATCGGATTTTCGTTGCACGAATTTCTACGTGAAACACTTAGGAATAATGTCTGGGATTGATTTATAATTTTTAAGGAATTTTCCGTTGGGTTATTGTACATATGATAATGTACGCATGTTTCTTTTATTTCGATTAAAGAAATTATTATTCGAATTTTTAAGTATTAAAATTTTCGGGTTGCTACACAACACATATCTATCACCTGAGCATTCCAGTGATAAATCTTAGTTACTGCGCGCAGAACCGGGAGAAGCACTCTCCACCCTAACCAGCGATACTTGTTCGCCTCCAGGATTTAATCCCAATACCCATGGGACATCACACATTTTGAACTTTCCCGTGGGGACTTTACCACAGTACAGTTCCACAGCCCTCTAAGGTAGCAGTGTCACCCATTGGCACAATTACACATTTTCCATTTAAACACACACACAATTTCACACCATTTTAACCCGTTATTCTTATTTTCACATTCATGCACATGGTTCAGGTTCCCTATCATGGTACTACTGTTAATAGAACTAAATCAGTTACAACTACTAATTGATTCATATCATGCTGTAATTAATCATTTTTAATTACACTAAACCATACCCTTTTCATGATGAAAATATGTAATCAGTACCTACTGTTATCCAATGAATGTGAAAATTTAACCACAAGTCGTTTACTATTCACATATCACATATACAAAGTTAAAAATTTTCTGAAATATCCACTATTTAATAAAATTCAAACAGTGATATTATCTCAGGTTAAAATAGCCCAATTTACATAGTTGTTATCATTCAGACCTATAGTTCATGCTACACATGCATACTGATAGTACTGAACATATGCTAATTTTCAGGAATTTATCTACTTCATACCATTTATTGGAATTTCTATACTAAATCAGCATGCTTCTTGTTTTACCATTCAGAAATTTAATAATTTACACAAATATCATAAAATTCCAAATTTTATACAGCGTGAACTGAAACCCTTAACTGATATACAGAAATTTCATGACTATTAAATTCGACACAAATTTGCATAATCCAGATTTTACAAGATTAAAACCTGTCAACTAGACATTTCTGATAATTCTAATAATGTGGGAAATCCACAGAAATTCATAAAAATCCACAACATGCTTCCACACAGATATTTACATATCATATAAAGTTTATCTTATATCCTCATGCGCAGAAAACTCGAGAAAATAGTTTTTTATAGGGCAGCAGACAACATTGTTTCTGCCTAAAGAACTAAACGGCAAGGGGTGGCCGCCTACCAAGTTAACGGCAACAAAGGCCGCCGCCAAGTTCAGATCTTAACGGCAATAGATCCTGCCGTTAAGTCCTGACTGTGCAGAACACAGACTGAACGCAAAAGATCGACTGAATGGGGGGTTCCAGGACTCGAATTAAAATCCTAAAAATTCCTGGGACATACTAGACACATGTAGGATGATGTGGATGGGTTACTTGCCTTGGATAAAATCCCCAATGATGTTTTGAGTTGAAGAAGCTCTCCTCGGCCTTAGCCAAAGAGCCTTCAAATCCTTCTTTATCCGGGTTCCTTGTTGATCTTCACTGCACACCAGCGTGGCGTGGGGAAGTCGTTCCCGGATGTTCAGAGTCCTCTCCAGTCGATGCAGATCGCCGGTTGAAGCCTCCAGTAGTCGGATCGAAGAGTTCCAAAATAGATTTTCGCACAGAAAGTCTAGGTTTTTGACCCAAGAGTCAAAAGGACATACTTGGCCGAAAACTGGACAATATAAAGGGTTGGGGGTCGGATACGCATAAGGGTTAGGCTAGGTTACCGTTGGGGAACGGTTCCTAAAAACAAGAGGCGAAGATTTCGGGGGCGTTTCCGGATCTGAAATCGCAACAGATTGGGACCTTGACGTCAACATCACTGGCCGCCAATATGGAGTTGGCGTCCATCGATGTGGCCGCTGACTCACCATGAACGTCAACCCATGTTGACGCCAACAGGTCAACTGCACAGAACTTAAAACTGCAGAAAATTATGTACACCACACATGATATATATATATATATATCATAATCTACAATGCATACATTAAAATAATACTTATTCATACAATGTAAACAAGTAAGTAATGCACAATAGAATTTATACATCAATGGCATACATTATACATACATAAGAAATCACCAAGATGAAAATCAAGGGCCTTACACCCTCTCCCCCTTAAAGAAACTTCGTCCTGAAGTTAGATCGACGCTACTCAAACAATTGAGGATATTCTTCTTCATTGCATCCTCAAGCTCCCAAGTAGCCTCCTCTCGCGAGAAGTTACGCCATAAGACTTTCACCGACGCAATGCTCTTGTTCCGGAGATGTTGAACCTTCCGGTCAAGAATAGCTACTGGTTGCTCCACATAAGAAAGATCTGGCTGGATCTCCACTGGCTCGTGACTAATAATATGAGATGGATCTCTAACATACCTCCTGAGCATAGATACGTGGAAAACAGGATGAACACTAGCTAACGCTGGGGGTAAAGCTAGCTCATAGCCACATTGCCAATCGTCTGAGAATCTCATACGGGCCAATAATCTAGGACTTAACTTACCATGCCTGCCAAATCTAACTACACCACGAGTAGGCGAAATCTTTAAAAAGACATGCTCACCTACCTCGAACTCCAAATCCTTCCTCCTGTTGTCGGCATAACTCTTCTGCCTATCCTGTGCCGCAACAAGCCTCTTCTAATCAGCTGGACCTTATCCGAAGTCTCCTGAACTAACTCCGGACCAATCAGTTGCCTATCACCAGTCTCCTCCCAACATAAAGGAGATCTGCAAGGCCTACCATACAACGCCTCAAATGGAGCCATACCAATACTCGCATGAAAACTGTTGTTATATGCGAACTCCACAAGAGGTAAATGGCGCTCCCAATCATCCTTCCAACCAGCATACACACCCTCAACATATCCTCGAGCGTCTGGATAGTCCTCTCGGACTGTCCATCTGTCTGGGGATGAAAAGCCGAACTAAGCTTCAACTCCAACCTAACGCATCTGAGACCCTTCCACAGCCTCGAAGTAAATCTCGGATCTCGATCCGAAATGATCGACTTCGGGACACCATGCAATCTAATAATGCTACTAATATACAATCTAGCTAAACTCTCTACTGACTGCTTCTTCTTCATGGGCAAGAAATGCGCAGTCTTCGAGAATCTATCTACCACTACCCAAATCGAGTCGTTACCCCGTGGATCGAGGCAAACCGTAACGAAATCCATAGTGACAGCTTCCCACTTCCATACTGGGATCTCCATCTTCTGCATAAGACCAGATGGTCGCTGCCGCTCGGCCTTCACTTGCTGGCAAACTAGACATCTAGACACAAATTCTGCTACATCTTTCTTCATGCCAGACCACCAAAAAGATCTCTTCAAATCCTGGTACATCTTAGTGTTACCCGGATGAATAGAGAATCTAGACCTATGAGCTTCTGCTAAAACATGCTCACGGACATCCACGATGTCTGGAACACAAACACGGTGATGGAATCTAATCACGCCATCCTCATCACGAGCAATGCCTGCCTTGCCCACTAACTCTTGGAGTTTAGGGTCGGCTTTCTGTTGCTCGATCACTTCATCCAACATCGAAGACCTAATGGATAGCTGAGCTATAAAAGCCGGAACAATGATGGCTCTAACTCAGTCATCGCACAAGCTGCGTCCTCCAACATCTTCCAATCATGCTGGAGAGACAACCTCTTCCTACTAAGGGCATCCGCTACGACATTCGCCTTTCCAGGATGATACTGGAAGTCGAAGTCATAGTCCTTCAGGAACTCATCCATCTCTGCCTAAGGTTTAATTCTTTTGGGAGAAAAGATACTTTAGGCTCTTGTGGTCAGTGAACACCTCAATCTGACACCATAAAGATAGTGCCTCCAGATCTTCAGTGCATGAACCACTGCCGCAAGCTCAAGATCATGAGTCGGATAGTTTCGCTCATGCTCCTTCAATTGACGAGAAGCAAGCTACTACCCTTCCTTGCTGCATCAACACACAGCCAAGGCCAATCCGAGATGCATCCGTGTAGATAGCAAAACCCTCTACACCGCTCGGCAAAACAACACAGGAGCCGATGTGAGCTTAGTCTTCAATAATTAAAAACTACTCTCACACTCCTCAGACCAGTAAAACTTCACTCCCTTCCTGGTCAGCTGAGTCAATGGGGCGGCGATGGATGAAAATCCCTCAATGAATCGCTGATAATAAACAGCCAAACCAAGGAACTCTGATCTCCGAAGGAGTTTGGAAATCTCCCAATCCATAACAGCCGGACTTTCGCTGGATCAACTGCTACACCAGCACCGGAGATTACATGCCCAGGAAATGAACCTCGCGCAACCAAAAATTGCCTTGCTGAACTTGGCATACAACTTGTGCTCAGGAGAACCTCTAACACTACCCTCAAATGCTGACGGTGGTGTGGCCTCATCCGGAGAGTAGACCAACCACGTCATCAATGAAAACCACCACAAAACTATCTAGGTAAGGTCTGAAACCCTGTTCATGAGGATCTATGAACGCTGCAGGGGCGTTGGTCAGACCAAAAGGAAGGACAAAACTCATAATGTCCATAACGGGTTCTAAAAGCCGTCTTGGACACATCCTCACTCCTAATACTCAACTGGTGATAACCAGACTGCAAATCAATCTTAGAAAAGACTGATGCATCTTGCAGTTGGTCAACAAATCATCAATCTGAGGTAAGGGATACCTGTTCTTCACCGTCACTTGGTAGCTTTCTATAATCAATGCATAACCTATGTGATCCATCCTTCTTCTTCACGAATAAGACAGGTGCGCCCCAAGGGAAACGCTAGGGCGAATAAATCCCTATCTAACAAATCCTGCAACTGCTTTCTTAGCTCAGCTAATTCCGCAGGTGCCATCCGATAAGGTTCCTTCGAGATAGAGAGGTGCCTGGAAGCCACTCTAGAGTGAACTCTATCTCCCTAGCCGGAGGCAATCCAGATAAATCATCAGGAAAAACATCTGGAAAATCCGCACTACATCGATCCCGCAAGAGTAAGTGACTCATCAGCCTTGGGTACTAATACCACGCTAGCAAGAAAAGAGTCACAACCCTTGTTCACCATTCTCATCGCCCTCATGGAGAGATGACAAACTTCCCTGCCATGTTTCTTGGCAAAGGATGAGAAAATTCATATCCCGGAATGCAGAAAAAATCTTCTTCCCACGACAATCTACATATAATAGTGCTCTCTAGCCAATCCAAACCAAGAATAGCATCGTAGTCCTTCATTTTTAGCCAAGAAAAAACACCTCTAGGACTCTATCCTCAATGCACACCGGTAAAGACGGAATACATTTCCTAGTCGATACCATGCCGCATGTGTGTGCACAGACAAAGGGATCTCTAAATCCTCAGACTCCATTCTGACTCTAAGGCTAATGCCTAGCAAAATGCTCGAAAATGAACGAGGAGTAGCACCCGTATCAACAACCCGAGCATGCACACCTAAGAACAAAATCGTACCTTCGGTGACATGATCCGCTGCTCGGGTCCTCACGAGCTAACGCAAACACTCGAGCTGGGGCTCGAGGTCTCCCGGTCATCCTGTCGTTGGCGCTGCTGCTGCTGCTCCACGCTGAACTCCCTGCTGTAGTCTGGGGCAACTTAATCTATGCTCGTGCTCCCGCAATTCAAGCACTTCCCCGCCAACTTCCAACATTCCGTACAACCATGTGCCTCCCGCAATGAGGACACTCTTTCTTACCATTAGGGAACGTTGAGAAGGTACTGACTGCTTCCGATGCCACGGGACGCTGCGGTGGCTGAAAAGTCACCTTCTTTCTCTTGCCTCTGAAATGGAGCTGCCGGCCTCTTTTGAGAAGCCTTCTTCTCCTCCAGGTACTGCTCCATCTCTCCCTCCTGTCGACATGCTGCGCTGAGCGCTGCTCGAGGGGTACGATGGTCGAAAGCCACCAACCTCGTCCTTAGTGATGGTCTCAGATCCATCAACGAACTTCTTCACCTTCCTGCGCTATCAGCTACTATATGAGGGGCATACTTTGATAATTCTACAAAAAACTGGCCTCGTACTATAGTACGGTCATAGATCCCGAGTCAACGGAGGAACTCCTACTCCATCTTGTCTTGGATGTGCTACGGAACAAACTTGGCTCGGAAGAGCCTCACGAACTCATCCCAACCAACCTCCACAGCACCATCCTCGAAACGAGTACGTAGTAACGAGGACCACCACCCGTCGGCTCGCTCCTGCCAAGACAACCATAAGGAATAACCAACATAATCTATACTTAAAGAAATAACCACTGAATAATTTACACACTGCAGCATATAGGTGGCTAAAGTGACCTTGTCATCCTCAGTGCACCTAATAGCTCGAAAGATCTTTGATCTCCTCACAACTCTCAGCAAGTACGGGTCGCTCTCCCTTAAAGAAGGTGGCGACATACTCTTGAACCGTTCCATGATGGAGGGTCCCCATGGTCCTGAGCCTGGGGAACTGGCGCCTGAGCCTGCTGCAACCAACATCATAATCAACACATACAACATAACAAAAATGCATTTAATAAAACAGACTACTTTATCTATTATTCTAACCTGAGCCTCCAGCTGAGCCGGAGTGCAGCATCAGTATGGGCCTGCGTCTGCATGGCTGCACTAAACCCTGCATGAACACTCCATAGTCCACTAGCGGTGGAGGAGGAAGCACAGGACCCTGGGGTGCTGGGCCGCTGCTCACCCTAATACTCAGGTCGAGGTCATCTCTCCTCTGCTCCCCTCACGAGCAGGAACACACGCCTACCACGTGAAGCATGACTCTGCAAAATGATTAATCACATTTAGAACTAGACTCATCTAATTTCTAACTATTTACTTATCGTATGTGGACAATCTACACAGACTTAGCATACAATGAAGATGAGGTATGTGTATATTATGACAATTTCAGCCTGTATCTCTGCTACCAATCTCTGTAACAACCATCCTTATACCGGTATGGTACACCAACCACATCGGTATAATGAACGCCGTACAAGTGGGACATTTACCCAACAAAGTACAATAGGCTGAAACATAAACAAATATATATATATAACACATGACAGCGGAAAAGAAATGACTGGAAAGTACTCTTATTCCATCATCCACATTCTATTCACAGTCCATAGAGGTAAAGAGAGAACTAAACATTTCATAGCTAAGAAATGAATTAAATACAATGTCCACATAAGACTACGCAGAGTTTTTTATTACATACTTATGAAAATGATAGTACAACGCTGAATCTAAACGAGGTCTCCTACTCCCGCTCCGAGTCGCTCCTAACGATCTCCTAGAGAAGAAGTAGAAACGTCTGCACCTGTACGCCGAAGCAAGGATGAGTTCAAAAGAACTCAACAAATAACTCTAAACACATTAAACTTACATGCATCACCTAACATTCACGTTCTCATACCACACAATCACATATAAGCATGGATTTAGCAATTTATGCAAATGGAACAAAACATGATTTCTATAAGTACACATGGAAATTGTTAGTACAAAGTGTTCAATAACTAAAGCCTATCACATGCTCTACACATTTATCAATATGTTAAACTAAGTTTCATTAACACATTTATATATTCACATGTTAACATTTGTCATCATAAACATGGAGTTTGTACACATAAAGAAAGAGACAATTCTAGCATGGATTCTATAATCATATTCACATGAATAACACATTATACACATGAAAAGCTTCTGTTTTGCTATGTACATAACATATTCATTTAAGAAGTTATCATTCACATGTTATCACAAGAGTCATATTAAACATATAATCATTACACAATTTCACAATTTTCACATGCATATTCACTTAAACACAAGTTCAATTATTAAATGCCGTGATACATAGTCCAAACCACCATTTGAAGGACACACACTAATCACAACACATCTATCACCTGAGCATTCCAGTGATAAATCTTAGTTACTGCGCAGAACGGGGAGAAGCACTCTCCACCCTAACCAGCGATACTTGTTGCGCTCCAGGATTTAATCTCAATGCCCATGGGACATCATACATTTTGAACTTTCCCGTGGGGACTTTACCACAGTACAGTTCCACAGCCCTCTAAGGTAGCAGTGTCACCCATTGGCCAATTACACATTTTCATTAAACACACACACAATTTCACACCATTTTAACCGTTATTCTTATTTTCACATTCATGCACATGGTTCAGGTTCCCTATCATGGTACTACTGTTAATAGAACTAAATCAGTTACAACTACTAATTGATCATATCATGCTGTAATTAATCATTATAAATTACAGTAAACCATACCCTTTTCATGATGAAAATATTGTAATCAGTACCTAACGTTATCCAATGAACGTGAAATTTAACCACAGGTCTTTTAATGTTCATCGATCACATATACGAAGTTTCAAAATTTTCTGAGATATCCACTATTTAATAAAATTCAAACAGTGATATTATCTCAGGTTAAAATAGCCCAATTTACATAGTTGTTATCATTCAGACCTATAGTTCATGCTACACATGCATACTAATAGTACTGAACATATGCTAATTTTCAGGAATTTATCTACTTTCATACCATTTATGGGAATTTCTATACTAAATCAGCATGCTTCTTGTTTTACCATTCAGAAATTATAATAATTTACACAGATATCATAAAATTCCAACTTTTATACAGCGTGAACTGAAACCCTTAACTGATATACAAAAATTTCATGACTGTTAAATTCCACACAGATTTGCATAATCGAGATTTTACAAGATTAAAACTGTCAACTAGACATTTCTGATAATTTTAATAATGTGGGAAATCCACAGAAATTCATAACAATCCACAACATGCTTCCACACAGATATTTACATATCAATAAAGTTATCTATATCCTCATGCGCAGAAAACTCGAGAAAATAGTTTTTATAGGGCAGCAGACAACATTGTTTCTGCCTAAAGAACTAAACGGCAAAGGGTGGCCGCCTACCAAGTTAACGGCAACAAAGGCCGTCGCCAAGTTCAGATCTTAACGGCAATAGATCCTGCCGTTAAGTTCCTGACTGTGTAGAACACAGACTGAACGCAAAAGATCGACTGAATGGGGGGTTCCAGGACTCGAGTTAAAATCCTAAAAATTCCTGGGACATACTAGACACATGTAGGGATGATGTGGATGGGTTACTTGCCTTGGATAAAATCCCCAATCAATGTTTTGAGTTGAAGTAGCTCTCCTCGGCCTTAGCCAAAGAGCCTTCAAATCCTTCTTTATCCGGGTTCCTTGTTGATCTTCACTGCACACCAGCGTGGGGAAGTTGTTCCGGATGTTCAGAGTCCTCTCTGTCGATGCAGATCGCCGGTGAAGCCTCTAGTAGCCAGATCGAAGAGTTCCAAAAACAGGTTTTCGCACAGAAAGTCTAGGTTTTGACCCAAGAGTCAAAAGGACAGACTTGGCTGAAAACTGGACAATATAAAGGGTTGGGGGGTCGGATACGCATAAGGGTTAGGCTAGGTTACCGTTGGGGAATGGTTTCCTAAACAAGAGGCGAAGATTTCGGGGGTGTTTCTGGATCTGAAATAGCAATAGATCTGGGACCTTGACGTCAACATCACTAGCCGCCAATATGGAGTTGGCGTCCATCGATGTGGCCGCTGACTCACCATGAACGTCAACCCATGTTGACGCCAACAGGTCGACTGCACAGAACTTAAAACTGCAGAAAATTTATGTACACCACAAATGAATATATATATATATATCTATAATCTACAATGCATACATTAAAATAATACTTATTCATACAATGTAAACAAGTAAGTACTATGCACAATAGAATTTATACATCAATGGCATACATTTATACATACATAAGAAATCACCAAGATGAAAAATCAAGGACCTTACATGGATACTGGCATCATGAACCAGTAGTCTGTTCCCATGTGGTGGCGTCGTTCCTTTCCGACTCGTGCTTTTCCCGTGGTGTAGGCTTGTGAGTGTTGACTCACCTTTGAGGTTTTACCCGTTGAGGTGTGCCCTGGTGTTGGCACGGTTGTAGTTGTGGTTGGTGAGTGGAGACTCACTGGTTGTGGTTTGACTCTGGTGGTGTGCCTCGTCGTGTTGAGTCAAGGTTTTGCTTGTGGTAGAGTGCCTTGTGATGGCACTAGTTCGGTTGTGGTTTCCATAGTGGTACCTCGTGGTAGTAGGTACCGTACCCCTATGTGGTAGTGCTTTGTAGTGGTACGTTGTGTACCAGCCTTTTTAGGTGTTGAAGTGGTGGTCGCGTGGTGAGACCTTCCACTTGTTGTGTGAAGCGCGCGGCATTGTTGAGTGTGCACTTCGTTGTCGAGAGTTCATTGCACACATCAATATGCTCACTTCTCTAAACTATCTCACAAACTTAGAATCGTGAGATGAACTAGCAGTGGTGAGAATAGGTCATTTCCACAGAGAGACTGAATAGAATTTGAGTTAAACTACTTTGACTTGAAACCTCTATCGACAATGCATTAAAAGTAAATATGTAAACAGCACCGACCAACTCCTTACAATTCTGACAGATCAAACTTAATGAAAGAACAAGCTAAGTGGAAAAATAAAAAAAAATTGGTAACACTATACCCTCTCAATGAGGGATCAAGTAGATCAACAGAAATCTGAAATAGAAATTCATATGACTGGATGAACAGATTCAGTCGAAGCTAACCAAAGAACACTCTCACCTCTCGAATGCTCAATCCAAAACAAAAAAATGCACAGGCAAGCTCTCATTTCAAACAATCTGAGTCTCAAAAGCGAATAGCAGAACTAGATCTCATAAGAAATTACCAAACTAATGTACCCCTATAGCTCAGGGGATGAACAATTTACAATAGTAGCTCACCAAAACATCAGACCTCTTATCCTCACAGCTCAAGGATCAGACAGAAAATAAGAGACAAAATTTATTGTTGCTAAATTGAAATTCTCAAGCTATGAAGAACAGAAATAGAACACAATTAAGAATACTAGAAGATCCGAATCCCTCATGAAGTCAAAACTAGATCTGCTGCAACAAGAACTAAACTCATGACTCATCTGTAAATCTGAACTATGTAAACTTCTGAAATCCCTCTAGAAGCCGTCGAACCAAGAAAGAAGCAATCACTGGGATCGATCTCCCTCAGCACAACCAGTCCATTCTCACAAAAGACAGAAGAAAAATAGAAAACTCCAATTCCACTGCATCACTCTCCAGCATAGACGAAATGGCAAAAATTCACACAGAAGAAGAAATGGAAAACTCAAAATAGAAGAACTGAGAAATTAAACTGGATCAAAATCTCTCACAGCTCTCACAGAAGAAAAGAAACAAATAAATCTACCTCCCTACAGCCGAACCGAAGAAGAAATGGACAAAGTAATTGCCCTGGATCACCCTCCAGGGCAGACCGAATCCTCTGATCTGAACAACTTAAAAGCTGAACAAAGATAAAGAAAAATAATTGCCTACCTCTCACAGCAGCAAAAATCATTCCACTCAAACCCCTGGAATTCTGAACTCGGAAGCCCCTCCACTGCTCTGCAGACCTCTCGGATGGCTTCACATAAGAGATGAAACAACAACACTGGATCGAATTATCTAAAACAGCAGAAATGAACAAATAATTGCAGAAGAAAGAAATAAAATCTCTAAATCGATCTCTCCAACACAACCAGTCCATCTCACAAAAGATGGAAGAGATGAGAATAACAATTCCGCTGGATGGATTCCTCCAAACATAAGAAGAAAATGGAAGATAAATGCAGTCAAACTAAATTTTTTAACACAGAAGAACTCCATTGGATCAATCTCCTCTAAACACAGAAGCTTGCAGTACATAGAAAGAAATATGGAACAATTTCCCCTGCCCAACCATCTGGAGCAGCCGAATTCCATAAAAAAAATGTTAACCAGTCGGAGAAGAGAAGAAGAATGCTCAATCCTCTCACACAGCAGTTAACAGAAAACTGGAAGAAAATTGCAACAGAAAGGAAGAACACATAAGAAAATGCAAGAAAATTTTCTGAATGCTCCAAATGCTTACAGAAGAATAGAAACAAACTCTAATTGCTAAACTAAAACTCCTTTACAACTCGAACTCAAATCTACTCTCAATTCAAGACAGGAAGAAGAAAGCTAAACAAAACCCCAAGAACTCTCTCTAATTGAACTGGAGAACTCTTCCATGCTCTGCTGAAAGGAAAAATACAGAAATAAATGGCAAAAAGAAATGTCTCTAAAATCCCCCTGGCGAAGAAAGGAAATGGCTAAGAAAAACTAAAAATCGAACCCCCGAAAGAAGAGGACCTTGGGGTCCTTTTATAGGCCTCAGGGCCACTGCTTCCCGCCTCCTGGATCACCAGCTCTGCAGCTCTGCACCAGGATCTCCACGCCAGCATCTCCTCAGCGCCATCGCCAGCCTCACGCGCCACCTCAGCTGCCATCGCATAGCAGCCACCTCAGCTGGCCGCCTCCCAGCTCCCTACTTCGTCTGCTCATCCTGACCGCACATCCAGCAGCCAGCCTTCAAACCACCATCGCGCCCAGGCTCTCAGATCCTCGCGCCTTCACACCCGCCAAAGCCGCGCATCGCACGACCTCCTCCGACCTTCTGTGCAGCTGCTGCTCACAGCACCGCCAGAGTCTTCAGGTCTACACCGCGCCACCTCAGCCCGCCATGCCCCAAATCGCGGCTTCCCACCTCCAGATCAGCACACACGAGCCCGCCTCTGGTCTGGCCACCTCACACGCACACCGCTGCACGATCCGAGCTCCGCACGCCCGGCCGCCAACCTCAGCACAGCTGCTCGCACCCCATCACGCCCAGCATCGCACGGTCTCAGCCCCAGCTGCGCAGCGCCATCCCTGCATCGCCAGCCACTTCACACGCCCAAAACCCTGGTGCCGACCAGGTAAGGCCGCGCGCCAGAAGCCTTGGCCATCCCCTTCGCACCAGCGCACCCAGCTGGCCGCTTTGCACGGGCGCCCCAGCTCCGGCCAGCAGCACCGCCAGCCCGCCATCCTTCGCTGCCGCCTCCACCATCAAGCCCTGGCCGCCTCTCTGCTCCGCACGAACCACATACCAGCTCGTCGTACACAACCATCCCGTCGCGCGCCACCTCCCTGGCAATAGCTCCGCTGTGCACGGTACGCAGCAGCTCCAGCTGCCCAGCTTCACACACAGCAGAGCTCTGCTGAGGCCTTCTCTCCCTGGTTCCACCGCCTCAAGCCCAGGCTTCACACACCTCGCGGCTTCCAGCTGCTTCCTGGTGGGGAAGAAATAAAATGGTAAAGAAGGTTTCGTGGCCAAAGGGGTAAAAAATATTTATTTTAATGAGATTGGTGGGGTTTTATTAAAAAACCTTAAGAAAGAATATTTACAAACATATACAAATCTACTATTAAAAGTATTTACAAAATATTATTGCGACAAGATTATTTACAACACTCATTTACAAAGATCTTTTATTTTTCAAAATGAACCTAATTAGTCAATCTGTAAGAGATGACTTATTAAATGAAAATCTAACATGGTAATCTAATCCCATTATCAACTAATATGTTCAAAAATATAAACATGAAAATTAAAGTCAAATTGCACGTTATTTATGGACAATGATGTCTAAATCAATTATATGTATGAAATTTAACACGAAAAATTTACAATTATCACTCCCCCTACTTGAACATGCTAGCCCTTAGCAATAAAATTACTTCAAATGTAGGACTAGAAGATGCAATGTCTCATGATAAACGGCCATCATGTAAAAGATTATCTATTCATGTATTTCCTAATTGTAAGGGTTTATGGCAAGAAATTAGTGCACAAATGATAGCTCACTTAAGAGTTCACATCAGCCCTCCTGGAAACTCCTCTGCCTCAGCTAGCATTTGAGATTAGATTAATTCGAGGGAGAAGAAAAGAATTATGAAATAAGATCCTTGCTCAGTCAGATTGGGTTGTTTCTCTCAGTTCCATTCTGCCTAACTTCCTTGAGGATTATTTCTCTGAGTGAGGACTTTGCCCCTATTTGCACTTTGTGCACTCAAGATTTTTCTTTCTTTTTCATACATAATGCTGCACAACCATCACTTTTCAAGAGTAGTGAGTCAACTTTACTCAGATCGGGGCACTTTCATGGATATATTTTTTCTTTTGCTTTTACTTTTACTTTTGATTTTTCTTTTCTTTTATTTTCCTCTTAAAGGAAGGATGGACAGTCAGGTTCCTTGATCACATGCCTTCTCTTCCTTCACAATTCACTTAAGGGGAAGGGAGAAACCATCCTCTCTACTACTAGCCTTGACAAATTTGCTACATTGGGTTCAGCTAGTCCAAGTGGTTGTGTAGTGTGTGTATGAAAACCTCTTGCCATAATCCTTACATAAGGTAGACAAGAAGTACATGTAATCCTTTACTAGAGGCTACCTAACATGGATGTTTGCAAAAGAATGTGACAACTACAAAATTTTAATGGTTAAAGATCAGACACATAGTCTGGGTTGCGCAATGCCACGCATTTATTCAAAGATGAAACATTGTGAATTTTCTTGTATTTGCACATGCTCAATATAAAGAAAGAAAATGAAACATTAGTTAGGATGGAGACTATGAATGCATACTTATTCTACCTCTCCCCCCTACTTATTTACAGGAAAAAAAAGTAAGACTGAGAATTACCTGATAAAGGAAATCTGTACACTGGGTTGCCTCCCAAGAGCGCTAAGTTTACCGTCTTCAGACGGACGCGATTAGGCTCCATTTAGCTCGGATAATTGGTAGAGTCAATTTTTAAGGAAGATGGCTCTCAAAGAAATGCTTTAACTCTGCCCATTAACAGTGAATGATTTGCCCAGTTTTGGGAAAGAATATGACAGCACCATTGTCGTAAGCTTTGACAACAGTGTAAGGACCATCCCATCGGGACTTCAATTTTCCCAGAAACAGACGAAGCCTTGAATTAAATAACCAGACCTTATCATGCACTGAAAAGTTTTTCTATGAATGTGTTTATCATGGAATGCTTGGCCTTGGCTTTATATATCTTGGAACTTTCATAGGCTTCATTTCTGAGCTCTTTAGCTCATTCAGATGTAGGGTCCTTTGTTGATTAGCTTGGGCTAAATCAAGATTTACCTGTTTAATAGCCCAATAGGCTCTATGCTCAAGTTCTACCGGCAGATGACAAGATTTTCCAAAAACAAGCCGGTAAGGGACATTCCAATGGGAGTTTTGAAAGCAGTTCGGTAGGCCCCAATGCATCATCTAACCTTTCTGACCAGTCTTTCCTATCAGGCCTAACCGATTCTGAAGAATGTTTTTAATCTCCCTGTTGATACTTCCACTTGGCCACTGGTTTGCGGATGGTAAGGTGTTGCCAGCTTATGGGTGATCTCATACTTCCTTAGGAGGGTCCTAAACTGAGTGTTAATGAAATGAGGTCCTCCATCACTAATTATTGCTTTGGGCACCCAAATCTAGAAAATATGTTTTTCTGAAAAAATTGATAACCACCTTATGATCATTGGTCTTTGTGGCAATGGCCTCTATCCATTTGGACACATAATCAACAGCAACTAGAATGTACGTGTATCCAAAGGACAGTGGAAAATTCCCATAAAGTCTATCCCCCATACATCAAAAATTCTACAACCAAAATGGGGTTAAGAGGCATCATGTCCATCTTGAAAATATTTCCCATGGTTTGACATCTGGACAGGCCTTACAAAATTGGTGGCATCCTTAAACAACGTAGGCCAATAGAAAACCAGAGGTCTAGACCTTAGCAGCGGTCTTCTTTCCTGAAAAATGTCCTCCACAAGCAAGAAATGGAAAAAACTTGAGGACACTTTGATGCTCACTCTCAGGGAAGCATCTTCTTATCACTTGGTCTGGTCCTATGAAAAATAGCTCCGGGTCCTCCCAAATAAAATACTTATCCTAGCAAAGAATCTTTCTCTTTTCATTTTGGTCCAATCTCCAGGTACTCGTCCAATGACTTTGTAATTCACAATGTGTGCGTACCATGGAGATGAATATTGGAGACAGCTAAAATGTGCTCATCTGGGAAAGCATCTCTATAGCATAGAGTCGGGGCAAAATTCTGGACAAATGGTCAGCTACCACATTTCTTGGACCTTTCTTATCATGAATTTCCAGATCAATCATGTAATAAGTTGTACACCACCAGAAATAGTGTTAGTTGAGTGGTGTGAGTGTGCTCTCGAGGTATGCCCCAGGTAGTTGTACTCTTTTTAATTTGGAATGTAATAATGTAATGGACAGTTATAAATTATTATATGCAGATATGAGCACATGTACTTTCTTGTGCCTTATACAGTGTAGTTGTCTTTATATTCTTACTGGACACGTGTACGAGCTATCCCTTGCGAGACTTCGGTTCGTTCGCGGGAGGCGAATCTGGAACTTTATTGGGCATAAGTATCCAGGGCCGTCACAGTTGGTATCAGAGCAATGGTCCAGTTAGGATATGAAAAGACATTAAGGTTACAATGTCCCAATGCATGGTATAATGTCCACTGCTAGTAGTAAGTCTGTGGTTTCTTGTGCTTTTTAGTACAGTTTTCACATGAGTCTTGGTATGTGAATTGTGGGTATAGTTGGTCAGATTAGTAGTTGTGGATAATGGTAGAGAGATGGTATGGTTGGTGATGCAGTGTGAGTGGTTATTGGGGTGTTAGTCGCGATTAAGGTATAGTTGATTAAAGGTTCTCTATTATAGAAATTGAAAGAATTAGTGAATTTAGTTATGAATTCAGTAAAAAGTGTTTTATGAGGATCAGAGTTGGTAGAGACAGGTATAAGGTAGTGATGTGATGGAATAGCAGAGGGAATAGTGTTATGATGAGGAATAGAGCTGAGTGATTAGGGTTGTTAAATGTGTGATTGTGGTTGAGAATTGTAATAGAAGCAGTCATTACGTTTAAGATTTTCGTTGATAAAAGTATTAAAGAGCTTGGATATAGCATGATTAAGTGTCATATCAGGCTTGAAATAAGTAAGTAAAATAGTTTAGTTCGAGATGAGATGCTGATAAGCAAAGGAATAGTGATTAAGATGGTTATTAAGTGGATTTGTGACTAGAAATAGTTACAGTAAAGAGTTTAAGGGTAGTGCTATTATGAATA
>JACBKR010004883.1:0-21326 GCA_014218235.1 Colocasia esculenta
GTGACAGGGTTGCTCTCGCGGTGCCCTTCCCCGTTTGCGATGGTATCGCGATAGCCTAGGGGACGCGACAGTTCCCTGTGTTGGCCCGGGTGTTTTCTTGGTTTCCGTTCGGGGTTCGGCATGTGCCCCAGAGCTAGCTTGCCCGCAGGACCTTCAGGTGGGGAACGCGGCAGGTTACCTGGCTGCGTTTAGGAACTAAAGGTGACACCTTCATGGCCGTGTCATAGCGGCGGTGCTAGAGGGTCGCGTCTGTCTAATAATCGTTGACCGTGGTCAATTGATTATTAGTAAAGCGACGGGTTTTCCGTACTGTCTTGTGGTGTTTTGAGGTTCTAGCTGTTCGTGCGTGCCTTGGTTGCCTGACGGCCCTCTTGAGGGTCCGTGCGTGCCTCTCGCTTACTAGGCTTGTCGTGGGTTACATGCCAGCAGTTTGGCGTGGTTCCTTGTTGTGCTTGCCCCGCTTGTTCGCACCGGTGTTTGGCACTTGAGCTTGTCCTGTGCAGTGGTTGTCTCCATTGCCTGGGACCCTCATCTTTGGGCCCTGTTGAGGGAGTGCTCTCTACGAGCATACTCGGTGGGCAGGTGTAAGACCCTCGAATTTCCGTCGCGTTATTTGTAATTATGTGTGTATATTTGTGCTTGTGTATGTATGTACATATTTACGTACGCATTAATTAGTATAATTACGTGTGGCATGTGTTTTATTAAGTATAAATGTATGTATTGCATGATGGTAGTATGGATACACCATATGTATATTGCATTGTATATATGCATGGTATGCATGGTTTTCTGCATAATTTGGAGTTCTGGCCGAAGGCCACCTTGGCGTCAAGCCCAGGCCGTTTATTCTGGTGTCAGTGTCCAGACATGGATGCCAACACTAACCCAACGTCCAACGATATGGACGCCAAATTCTCTGACCTGCATGCGTTGCAGAGCCAGAAAATCCGGGAGCAAGGTATGGCCACCCATTGGGGGATGTTCCCCAACGGCTCTGAGGGTGTCCTATCACCCTAGTGAGTGGGAGAGAGAGGAGAAAAGAGGGAGGAAAACCCTAGAGAAAAACTGTGAGAAAAACCCCATCTTAGCACCCTCAAATCCGACCCCTTGGAGCTTGATCTGAAGATCTACTGCGACAGAAGGAAGCTGGAGCAAAGGAGAAGGCTTCCCCATTGTCCTCTTGCTGTGGAGCTCATCCAAGAACTCGGAGGAAGGTGACCTTGGAGGCCCTTCTGCAACTTTCTTGGGACTACTCAAGGAGGTCTTCACCGAGCCCTAGATCCTTTGGAAGAATTTTTGAAAGGCAAGTGACCTATCCATGGTGTTCTCTTATGAGTCTAGGTCAGTTTATGATTTTTAAGCATTTTTCCTCGAGTCCTAGACCCTCCCATTCACCCGAGTTTTAGAGCTCGGGTCTATGTTTTCTGCACAGACCTGATTCGACGGCAAGGTCCCTGGACGTCCAGATCATGCTTGACGTCCATCGACCATGCCGCTGACTCTGAGTCAGCGGCCAGAGACCACTGCCAAGTTCCTCAGGACAGAACAGTGAGCTGTTCTGCCCCTCTTATACATTAATTTTCGGTATGTTTTCCGCGATGAGGATACATGGTAATCCTATACTCTATGAATACAGTCAATTGTGGTGGTGTGATGAATGTGGTGTGTGTTGTGGATGTGGGAAATATTGTATTCCATGAATTGTGAACATGACTTGTTAATGATCTTGTTAGATTATGTTTCATGATTAGGATTAGTATGAATGCCTTGGTTTTGGTTTGATCATGAAGATTAGTGTGTCAGTATGTGTGTTTTGCAATTTTGGTAAATCATCCATGTTTGTGTAATTTGCTAATAAAATCTGGTTCGGTAAAATAAAACGTGCAAGAATGGTTGTGATGATTTATCTATAGTGCATGATTTAGGGTAATCTGGTATGCTCAAATCATGCATATATCAGTAACCTTTGTTTAAATAGTAAGTGGCAATTTGCAAGATGTGTTAAACCCCATGTTAAATTAAATTGTAAATGGCATGCTAATTAGGTGTTTTTATTTACTGTAAGTTCCATGAAACTCAAAAAAATCTGAAAATTGAGGGTATCATCTGAACCCGAAAACAGCATGTGGTTAAAATTCAGGTCATTTGGATCAGTAAATAAAAAGTTATGTATTTTCATGTGAAATGTGATAATCATGCATATGATCGTAATGTGATTAGTTATGGTCTAAAACCAACATGATTAGTGTGTTCACTGTGTGTTAAACTCTTGAAATTATGTAGTACCATGTTAGGTAAACCAGAGATATTCATGTGAGTGAGAAAGTTGAATGTGATGAAAATTGTAAAGTGTAAAACCATGTGTAAATGGTAAATGTGTAAATGTGTAACTGTGCCAATGTGACACTGCTTCCGTAGAGGGCAGTGGAGCTGTATCAGGGAAAAGTCCCCCTGAGAAAGTTCATTGTGTTAAGTGACCCTAAGGGCATTAGGGGGAAATCCTGGAGGTGGACAAGTACCACTGGTTAGGGTGGAGACTTGTTCTCCCGGTCTGCGCAGTCCAAGAGTCGCCATTGGAATGCCTAGATGGCGTCTATGTGTAATGTGATGTGTATATGTCCTTCTTTGGTGGTTTGGACTATGTGTCACGGCACCTAAAATGTGTAATGTGAAATGTGTAAAGTGTATGTGTCCATGTGTAAATGTGTAAGTGACAATGTGAATGTGTATGTGTAAAGTGAACCATGTGAAAGAGGGAATTTGTGTAAAGAAAATGTGAAACTCAAGATGTGAAAAATGTGTTATTGAAACCTATGTGAGACCAATCTGAAACCATGTGTTCAGTAAACTCATGTTATTATCATCATGTTTAAATGTGCAAAGATGTCTAGAATCCATGTTAGGATAATTAGAAACACGGGCACAAGAAGCATGAATGGTTGTTAAATGATATGTTTTATGCATCATTGTAGCTCTCATGCATAGGCTTTCAGCCATGAAACCATATGAAATCAGCAACCTAAAGCATGTGAAAATGTCTATGTAGGTGTTTTAAAATATGAAAAATCCATGCTAGTTGTGTTACCTTTCATGTATGTGAAATGTTCTGTTGATAGCTCTCATGTTTTAGAGCTTTTTATAAAGTTTCATGAGTAAATTGAATCGAGATCATGTGATAGGTGAATTTCATTTTCTTTAGAAATCTGAAAGCATGATTCATGTATAAAATTGTAAAACGTTCATGATAGGTTGAGACTTGAATTGGCTAGCATGCTAGGTGTTGCAAATTGTAAATGTGCATGTAGAAACCACTAGGACTGGTAAAGTGTATATCATGAGTAGTGTTGCTTGCTGAGTCCTTGACTCACTCCTTGCTTCGGCGTACAGGTGTAGTTGGTGACGTGGCACCTTTGGAGGAGGCAGCAGAGACGGACTTCGAGTGCGGAGATTAGCTGCGTTGGGAGTTTCTTTGAGATTGTGTATTTCATAAGTATGTAATGGAACATTGTATTAGAGTACTATGAAAAGAATGTAAAAGTGTGGACAATTGTATTTCCATTTCAGCAATTTAATTTATGTGATCTTTAGTTCCTTCTATGTTAATGCGAACTGCATGTATGTTTAATGTGGATGATGAATGAATGGAGACTGTTGTCTTTTACTTCCGCTACTCTGTGTGTATTCGCGTGTATCTCAGCTGTATGTATCGTTTGGGTAATGTCCCACTGTGGCAGCACTCGCTATACCGACGTGGGTTGGTACAACCGTACGGTGTAACGAGGGCCGTCACAGCAGTCAAGTTGGCAGACTCTAGAGCAGAGGGGAAGACGAGGTTGGGACAGCGGCGCTAAGTCATTTGTAGAGCTCTCTGTCGAGGGTGGGACGTTGAAGTTGTTGAGGTGTTTTCTTCCCGGCGCGGCCTAGATAGTCCTGTGTCTCACTACCTCTCTCTGAGTTGGTTCCGGAGCCACATATGGTGCTAGGGATGGGGCCGCAGCTTGACCAGGCTGCGGTGTTGCATGCGTTTGTGTGTTTCTATGGTGGCTCTGTCTCGCTCTTTCCGCGGAGGGGAGCATGAGCTAGGCTGGCGAGCAGAGGGAGTGGACGGTGTGTCCCCCTCTTGGTTGCTAGCGGCGGTGGCTTGGTTGCCATTGTTGTGATGACGATTCCTCACGACGCTTCCAAGTATGACTCGTTGCCTGAGCTTACATGGCGGTTATAGCCTGGTTGTGTCTAGTCTCTGTGGGCATCGTTGGTCGGCCTTGTGTGGACCCGTGCTTCTAGTGGTTTCTGCTCGGTGTCCTCTCGGTTCCGTAGTCCCGCTCTTGGGTGCCAGTCTGTGGTGGCACCGGCGCGTGTGGCTTCCCGACCTCATGGTGTGTCCAGTGTCCGGGGTGATTCTGTTTGTCGGCCATCGACCTTGTGGAGGTCTGAGGTGGCCGTGCTTGTGGTAGACGTCGTTCTCACCTGGTTGTTGCGTGGTCTCAGTGGGGGTGCCGAGGGTTGCTTCTGCTTTGTGCCCGACTCCGTTGGTTTCTGCAGTAGTCGTGTGTTGTCACGACCTTGGTTGGTGGTCGTGGCATTGCACTGTTCTATTCCGCTGCTTAGTAGTACACTGTTGTAGGTGTTCCTCGCTTTACAACTTTCTAGGGTAATTTCCTATTTTTGGAGTTCTTGCTGCTCTGGCCATGTGGGATTGGTAATCCTACGACGCCTTGTTCGCGATGCTCACCCCCTACTTCCTTCAGCTAGGGGCTCATCGTCGCTGGAGCTCGGTGTCGATGGGTGGCGGAGGCGGCTTATGGCGACGTGTGTGTTGTCAGCAGCAGTGAGAGTGAGTGTTGTAAGCTCTCGTACCTGAGTGAGTAGAGAGTTGTGCTTTGCAAGTTCTCGGGGTATGCCCCTTAAGGACTGCACCTTTCTTCTTGTACTGTACTTTTACTTGGGACACGTTGTACAGTTGTTATATTGTTATAGTTATTTAAATTCAGTACATAACTCACTAGACTATTTCTTCTAACCCTTTCGAGTCTTCGGATCCGTGGGTGGCGATGCAAACTTCGGGGTCCCTAGCAGGATCTGGGAGGTTGGGTCGTTACAGTTGGTATCAGAGCGTCGGTCTACTAAGATTTGTAAGGAAGTAATAACTATAGCTGTCTTAAAGAAAGGTACTAGTACGCTGCTGACACCGTCCGACTAGTGTTAGGCTTGTGCTTTCAATTGTTTTGCAGGTGTGCGGCTTCCTTGCATGATTCATGTTGCATGCTGCAGGTGGATTGTAGCTGTTGCTGTGTCGCGGCGTGGCGAGTGTGGTCGGTCGGTCGGTGTGTTCATGTCGTCGTGGCGCGGTTGGCGGTGGACTCGCTGGCAGTGGTTTTCCTGTGTGGAGGATGGTTGTAGGCAAGTCCAGGCGTGGTGCTCTTCATCATCTTCGCCGCATTGGGTGTGTGTGTGCCACGGAAGCTAAGAGAGTCTGCGTGTGGTGTGGCCTTCACCGTGCAGGGTTGTTTTCTGTGGGACCGGTCGAGTGTCCTTGCCTTGTTGGCTGCCCCTCTGTTGTTGGGGTGTGTGCTGTGTTGGTTGTATTTGTGTCTTCTTTCTGTGCGTTGTTGTGCCCTGTGCTCTGCTTGGTCGGAGTTGTTGCTCGAGCTAAGCAGATGTTTCGTGTGCCTTGTTGCATGGCTGTTGCGCTACAGACTTGTCTGTGGTGTGTTGACAGCCTTGTGCTGACTGGTTATGAGCTCTGGTGAGGTGCTCTCGGAGTCTTTCTCTATTGGTTCTGGCAAAAGTGAGGTTTCCCTAGAACTGTGTTGTGCTCATTTTGGTTGTTGTTGCGTTGCCCTCTAGGTTAAGGTGCATCACTTGGTTGCCCTGTGTTTGTGGGGGTTTCCCAGAACCGTTTGCTATTATCCTGGTGAGGGTTTCTCTCAAGACTATTTCGTGCTCATTTCTGTCTGTTGCTATGCTACCTCAGGGTCTGAGGGTGTTGTTTGGTTTTGGCTGGTGCGTTCTGGTGGGTTTTCCTAGAACGGTGCCTTGGTGGTTCTGGTGGAGGTTCTCCCAGGACCGGCTTGTTTCCACAGTTCTGCTTGCTGCAGTGTTCTTTCTGAAGGTTTGTGTTATTTGGTCGTTTGGATTGTGCATTCTGGTGAAGTTCTTCTCAGGATCCCCCTTGTCATTTCTGGCGGAGGTTCTTCCCAAGAGTGCTCTATGTTCATTTTAGGCCACCGTTGTGTTGCCCCCGTGGTTCGAAGTGTGCCGTTTGGTTGGGCTGCGTTCTGGTGAGGTTCTCCCAGGAGGCTCTGGCACTTTTGGTGATGGTTCTCCCCAAAGCTGCCCTTTGTTTGTTTTGGTCGAGCTGCTCTCTCTCTATGTAGAGATGAGTTGTCGTTGTTTCTGGTTGGACTATCTGTGTCACAATCTGCCTGGGTGTTTCCAATCAAGGTGTGTGCCCTTGGCTGTGCGTCTGGCTGCTGTGTTGGCAAGGTTGCCTTGTTGTTCGTTTCTGAGTTTCTCAGCTACGCTAGTGGGACTTCTGTGTGTCCCTGTGGTCGGGCGGTTGCTTCGTTCTCGTGCCCTGCATGCTCTTGCAGATGGTGGTCTAGTGAGTGCTGTGGGCGTTTGGCTAGCTATGCTTCTTGTGGAGGTTCAGTCTTGCGTTGTGGATCTCTCTATTGCATCTGGAAGAGACTCAGTGCATTGCGTGTCTCCTTCCTCTGCTTTCTGTTAGTTGCTCGGGGTTTTGATGCTCCACTGGGGTTGTTGTGTCGAGGGGCGCATCGTTGCGACCTTTTGGTGGAGTCACCTTCCCTTGAGTGGTTTTGGGTTGAGCTAGTTGCCCCCCTCGTGCCGACATTTCTTGTGGCACCGTGGGTCGGTGGACCTGTTCGTGCCATTTTTCGTTGTGATGGTTTCTTGCTGGCTACCAGAACAATTTGGGGCATTGGGTCTCTGTTGGTTTGGTGCGAGGTAGTATTATTTTCTTGTTGGGTTGCTTGCGTGAGCATTGTTCCGCTGTGCATTTCTTGCTTTGCTTGCTCCTGCAAGTGTTATTTCGGTGTGTGCCTCGGCTTGTGCCTTGGAGGCTTTTCATACCATCCTTTTTGGTGTTTGGCCTCTCTATCAGTCGCGATGGAGGTGGTGCTTCTTACTCTTGCGCGCCAGGGAGTTGCTGCGGTTTTCGCTCCTTGTGCGGCAGAGTCAGTGCTTTGTGTTATGGTGTTCTTTTGGAGCCGAGTGTTGTGTTGTGCTCTTGATGTTATCGGCTTTCCGTGCGCTTCCCTTGTGGGCCTCTGGTGGAGAGTCCCCTTTAGTGGGCTCTGTGTCATCTCGGGCCATTGGTGTTGTTGTGTGTACTACACCTTGAGCATTTTTTGATGCTTCGTGTTTTTATGCCTCAAGGGTTGGGGGCGGCGTGGCCTGTTGTGCCCTTCCAGGCTTGTGTTCCTTTACGTGTGGCTTTTGGCGGGTCTCTGGTGGAGAGTCCTTCCTATTAGCCCGTGGTGTTATTTTAGCCGCTGGTGCACCTGTATTGCACTTTGCTTAGTTTTGGTGCTTGTGGTAGCACCGTGTGCTCGTGCTCGAGCATTTCAATTTTGTGCCATCTTGACCCTTAGTGCATTGTGTTGTACCTTGGTGGCCCTTGGTGCTTGTGATAGCACCATGTGTGGTGCCGTGTGCCTTGATCGTGAGCTTTGTGCATCGTTTCACAAGTTTGCTCGGTGTTGGAGGCACTGGGCTTTCTGCCTCTGGGACACTTGGTGCTAGCCTGAGTTTTGTGGTTGTACCGTTGCCGTTGTGGGGTGGCTGCTTTGCCTTGTCTAGGTACCTGTCGGTGGTACGCCAGGCTTTAGTTGCAGCCTGTGTCCAAGTTTTCCCTCTCACTTTGGGAGCAAGTGAGTTCGGTTGTGGTACCCTGCTTCGGTCTGGGTCCATCTAAGGTCGACGTGTTGTCCTCGACCTCTGCGGTTGTTTTGGTTCCAGTGTGGTTGTGCGTCTTTTTGATGGTTGGCACGTTGGTACCCACGCTGAGCTCTGTGTGCGCGTGGCAGGTGTGCTGCCAACTCTCGTTGGTTATCCGGTTGTGCATGGCGTTGGTAAGTCTAGAAGCCGATGGTAGAGTCTTCTGTCAGTTCGTCTGGTGACAGTGAGGCCTATTGGCTTGCTAGTACTCAACCACGTGGTTTGTTGACATTGTGACGTGCCATGTTTTGGCTTGACTTAAGATGTCTTCCGTACTTCTATTGCGATGAGCCACATTGTGGAGCGTGTAACTCTAAGTTTCTGTGGTTCTATGTGCATTTGGTGTCCTTGTCAGACCACGAGGAAGGTCTGGGTGTGACCTAGTGGTGACATTGGACGTTGTTCCGTGTGTTGCGGATTCTCCACGAGCATAATGTTGCTCTAGTTCTTGTCCACTCGCGTGACTTCTCAGTTGGGCTATTGATCGATGCTAGCTGCTGCTAGCAGTGTGAGGCTATTCCTCTGAGTGTTGTGCTCAACTCTCAGGCGTTTTCCTGGCTGTTGTCAACAACTGTGTGCTCTGTGAGGTTTCTCTGGCGATAGAGTGAGTTCTGACTGCCGATCTCATGTTGCTGTCAGCAACTACGTCCTCTGTCAGGTTTTTGCTGGCAACAGAGCGGATTGCTGATTGGTTGGTCCCAACAGCGGGGTCTGTTGGTGGCTGCAGCCGTGCGGTTTTTAGCTGGCATTTTCTGCTGTTCAGTTCGGTTTTGGCATTGCTCGGCACCTGTGGGGTTGTCGTCCTGGTTGGACGCCCCACGTGTGGCTAGAGTGAGCCGTTGGTTTCTCGGCTTCGTGCTCCACCTGCATTTGGAGCGTGTTGTAAGCCGTTGGGTTTTTGGTTGTGTGCTCCCCATGTGTTTGGAGCCCGTTGTGTGAGCTGTTAGTTTTTTGGCTTCATGTGCCCGCGTGCACTTAGTGGTGTGGTTGTTGCCACGAGGAAGTGGTGTTGAGACTTAGTGGCTTAATCGCATTGGTCTTACGTTTACTCCCTATGCTTCGTTTCGTGCCTCGGGATCTTTTAGGCGTGCCTTGAATTTCAACGATGAAATTGTTTTAAAGGGGGTAGGATGTAAGACCTGGCTTTCCGTCCGGTGTCTTGGATGACTGGCCACTAATGCGTCCAGGCTTGGCGATGCGTTAGTGTCGTGTCATGGGTGTCTGACGCGACAGTCATCCTTGTTGCGACGAGATCGTGAATCGTGTTCTTGTCCTGCCTGTCTTCTCCGTCGCGTCTTCGTTTGTTCGCTGGTCAATGGGTCACGTTAGCTTTTTGTCATTTCGGTCGTCTGACGCCTGTCAGGGTGGCAGGGCGGTCAGTACGACTTGTCGCATTGTCGCGACGTCTTTGGGGATGCGTTCTTGTCTCAGTGCGTTGACCTATCGCGTTACGATCCTTAACGCGACAAGTCGCTCCGTCGCGTCTTGGGTGCCGAAGGCATAAGGCCTCTTCCGGCAACCCCACCCCACTCTCCCTCTTTCCCCTCTCTTCTCCCCCTCCGACGGTGCTCCACCTCCCCCTCTCCCCTTTGTGTGTTTCAGGCAAGGAGGAGGGCCATGCGTAGTGTCCCGACGTCGTGGAGCTTGCCTGGAGCGAGGAGGAGGGGCCAATCCGACGTGAAGGGCCCTATTGGGTTCGTTCTTCGTTTAAGGTAGGGATCGCTTGAACTCTTCTCGATCCGGGTGGATTGGGAGCCCCTCGGGTTTGTAGTTAGTGTTTACTGCTTCTCCATGCTCCCCTTCCCCGTGTGGTGGCGTGTGGGCGCCTCGGGATGGAGCATCCCATCAGCCTGCCTCTTTGTTGGTGTCGTGACCGCGGTGTGCATTGCGACACCAGAAGAGGCGTCTGCCCGGTCGGGTGAGACCTCATCGCGACGTGTTTGCCTGTTGCGATAAGGATCGCTGTCGTGACACGTTTTCCTGTCGTGACAGGGTTGCTGTCATGACGCGCTGCCCGTTGCGACAGGGTTGCTGTCGCAGTGCCCTTCCCCATCGCGATGGTATCGCGACAGCCTAGGGGGACGTGACAGTTCCTGTGTTGCCCCGAGTGTTTCCGTGGTTTCAGTTGGGGTGTCGGCGTGTGCCCCAGAGCTAGCTTTCCCTAAGGACCTTCAGGTAGGGAACGCTGTAGGTTACCTGGCTGCGTTCAGTGACTGAAGGTGACACCTTCGTGGCCATGTCCTGGCAGTGTTTCCAGGAGGTCGCATTTGTCTAATAATCGATTGACCAGCAGTCAAGCGATTATTAGCAGAGTGACGGGTTTTCCATACTATTTGGTGGTGTTTCAAGGTTTTAGCTATTTGTGCGTGCCTTGGTGTCCGATGGCCCTCTTGAGGGTCCGTGCATGCCTCTCACTTGCTGGGATTATCGTGGGTTACAAGCCAGAGGTTTGGCATGGTTCTTGTTGTGCTTGCCCCGCCTGTTCGCCCGGTGTTTGGCGCTTGAGGGCTTGTCCCGTTCAGGGGTTGTCTCCATTGCCTAGGACCCCCATCCTCGAGAGCCTGTTGAGGGAGTGCTCCAGGCTACGAGCGTGCTCGAGTTGGCGGACTCTAGAGCAGAGGGGAAAAGGAGGTTTGGACAGTGGCACTGAGTCATTTGTAGAGCTCTCTTGTCTGGGGCGGGACACCAAGGTTGTGAGGTTTTTTTCTTCCCAGCGTGACCCAGATAGTCCTATGTCTCACTACGTCTCTCTACGTTGGTTCCGGAGCCACGTAGTGGTGCTAGGCGTGGGGCCGCAGCTTGTCCAGGCTGTGGTGTTGTGTGCATTTGTGTGTTTCTGTGGCGGCTCTGTCTCGCTCTTCCGCAGAGGGGAGGCAGGAGCTAGGATGGCGTGCAGAGGGAGTGGACGGCATGTCCCACTCTTGGCTGATAGCGGCGGTGGCTTGGTTGCCATTGTTGTGATGACGTTACCTCACGACGCTTCCAAGTATGACTCGTTGCCCGAGCTTACACGGCGGTTACATCCTAGCTATGTCTTGTCTTTGTGGGCGTCGTGGTCTGGCCTTGTGCGGACGCGTGCTTCTGGTGGTTTCCGCTTGGTGTCCTCTCAGTTTCGTTGTCCCGTTCTTGGGTGCCAGTCTGGGGTGGCACCGACGCGTGTGGCTTCCCGACCTCGTGGTGCGTCCGGGGTCCAGGGTGGCTCTGTTTGTCGGCCCTTGACCTGTGGAGGTCTGAGGTGGCCGTGCTTGTGGTGAGACGTCGTTCTCACCTGGTTGTTATGTGGTCTCAGTGGGTGTGCCGAGGGTTGCTTCTGCTTTGTGCCTGACTCCGTTGGTTTCTGCGGGAGTCGTGTGTGTGTCACGACCTTGGTTGCTGGTCGTGGCATTGCACTGTTCTGTTCCTCTGCTTAGTAGTACCCTGCTGTAGGTATTCCTCGCTTTAAAACTTTCTAGGGTAGTTTCCTATTTTCGGAGTTCCTGGCTCTGGCCGGTGAGGGATTGGTAATCTCTACTGGGCCTTGTTGCGAGGATCACCCCGTACTTCCTTCAGCTAGGGGCTCGTCGTCGCTGGAGCTAAGTGTCAGACGGGTTGCGAAGGCGGCTTGTGGCGCCGTGTGTTGTCAGCAGCAGTGAGAGCAAGTGTTGTAAGCTCTTGTACCTGAGTGAGTAGAGAGTTGTGCTTTGCATTCTCGGGGTATGCCCCTTAAGGACTGCATCTTTCTTCTTGTACCTGTGCTTTTACTTGGGACACATTGTACAGTTGTTATATTGTTATAGTTATTTAAATTCAGTACATATCTCACTAGACTATTTCTTCTAACCCTTCCGGGTCTTTGGATCCGTGGGTGGCGACGCGAACTTCGGGGTCCCTGGCGGGGGTCCGAGAGGCCAGTCGTTACATGAAGAGAGTTTCAGGTCATTGATGGAGCACCTAACTTCAGCACCTGTACTGAAGTTACCAGCTGCTGGAGGAAGTTTTGAGGTATACACATACGCATTAAGTATCACCCTTGGCTGTATGTTGATGCAAAACGGAAGGTTATACGCTATGCGTCCAGACAACTAAAGAGGCATGAAGATAATTATCCTGTGCATGACCTGGAGCTAGCAGTTGTAGTCTTCGCCCTGAAGATATGACGACATTACCTATATGGTGAGAAGTTCATTGTATTTTCAGACCATAAAAGTTTGAAATATCTATTTTCTCAGCAGGAATTGAATATGAGACAATGGAGGTGGTTGGATTATCTCAAAGACTTCGACTTCACTATCCAATATCATCCAGGAAAAGCAAATGCCATGGTAGATGCTCTTAGCAAGAAGCCCATGGCTACCTTATCAAGTCTCATGGTGGGAGAATGGAGATTATTAGAAGACTTTGCCCAGCTGAATATAGATGCCGACACTAAGAGGAGAGGATGTCTGATTGCTCATTAGAGCACAACCCACTCTACTTGAAGACATTGTAGCTCTTCAAGACAATGACCCCATGCTCGTAGAAGTAAAGGTTAATCTGGACTAGAGGCCAGATTTTTCCTTAATAGAAGATGGAAGATTATTGTTCCGTGGCCAAGTCTGTGTACCTGACCATGCAGAAATGAAGAAATGAAAGTAATTATGGATGAAGCTCACAAGACCAGGTATACCATTCACCATGGAACTACTAAAATGTACCAGGACTTGAAAAGAAGTTTTTGGTGGCCTAACATGAAGAGGCAGGTGGCAGAATATGTCGCCAGATGCTTAATGTGCCAACAAATCAAAGCAGAACACTTGCAACCTGCAGATAAACTTAAACCCTAGGAAATCCCCGCATGGGAATGGGAAGGTGTGGGGATGGACTTCATCTTCAAATGCTTAAATCTAGAAGTGGATTCGACGGTATATGGGTGATTGTCGACCGCTTAACCAGTCCACGCACTTCTTACCAGTTAAGAACAAGTGGTCACTCGATATCCTAGCTGCTTTGTATGTGGAGAAATTTTCAGACTTCATGGAGTATTAGTGTCTATTGTGTCAGATATAGATCCATGATTTACATCCCATTTTTGGAAAGGACTACACCATTCTTTGGGCTCAAAATTGAACTTCAGTACAACTTTCCATCCACAAATCGATGGTCAGATGGAAAGAACAAATCAAGTGATAGAAGACATGCTTAGAGCTTGCATGTTAGACTTCAGAGGTAGTTGCCATGAACATTTACCATTTACCTCTTGTGGAATTCGCCTAGAACAATAGTTATCAAGCTAGTATCCAAATGGCACCATTTGAAGCACTCTATGGCCAGAGTTGTCAATCTGCGAGTTGCTGGTATGAATTGGGTGAGAAACAACTGTTAGGACCAGAGATGGTAAGAGAAACTGCAGAAAAGGTAAAGCTTATAATTAGAGAAAGAGTGGCAGTGGCACAACAAAAGTAGAAGGCATATGCAGACAATAGAAGGCGAGACTTGGAGTTACAAGTTGGTGACCATGTATTTCTAAAAGTGTCACCAAATCATAGAATCAGAAGATTCGGGAACAAAGGCAATCTATCCCTGATGTTCATCGGCCCTTTTGAAATCCTTGAAAGAGTCATAGAAGTTGCATACCGTCTAGCATTGCCTCCACAACTAGATGGGGTACACAATGTGTTCCACATATCCATGTTGAAGAAATATGTATGTGACCCTTTTCACGTTATTGAATATGAATTCCTAGAGTTCCACAAAGACGACACTTATGAAGAAAAGCCGATTAAGATCATAGACCATGAACTGCGCCAGTTGAGGAAGAAGGTTATTCCCTTGGTAAAGGTCAAGTGGAACCAGTGATTCCCTGGAGATGAAATGTGGGAAACTGAAGAAGCAATGCGTAAGAGGTTCCCAGAACTATTCACAAGTAAGTAACTTCCATTATCTTACCCATGACTTTGGGGACCAAATTCTCTTAAGTGGGGGAGGATGTAGCGCCCAAAAAAAATTATTAACTAAAAATTAGAATAAATAAAAAAAAATAATTAATATTCTCGAATTAGAAAACACATATGTACCATTATAACGGACACCAAAACACATGGTAAAATTTCATAAAAATCATAGTTCAACTCTAAACAATACTCCCTAATGACCCATGAAGTAATTCGTTTGAAGAAAATCAAATTAATCGAGTTTTAAGCATATTGCGACTTATTATCGTAATTAGGGAATAAGTCGGATAATTGCTATTACCGGTACTAAAGTGAGTCCAAAATAAAATAAAAATCATAGATGGACTACAAATATTGGGTATTGACAACCCAATGATGTAATTGGACCAAAAGAAGTCTTTTGTGCCACAAAATTACTCATGCCAAGAAATAACCCAAAATTAGAAAATATCCACTAATGGACCATGTTAGGGTAAATTCTCACCCAATAGACCACCATTGGACTTCAAATCAAGCCCAATTTGTGGTTACCAAAGCTCTCCATCACGAATTGGGGAGAGAAATCCTCCATTGGGGAATGATACACCCAATTTCGTACCCAATAGTTTGCTAATTTAAATTAGGCAAGTATAGATCCATCATCCTTCAAATAAACCCCCTCTCTCCCATGGGACGAACCCTAGGGTTGCTGAGGTCGTGCTTGGAGGCTGTGGTGGCAGGGATCTTGAGGTGGAGGCTAGAGCAAGAAGCAAGTTCGTGCACCTCTCTCCTTGCAACTTGCAGACAAACCCCTTCAAGATCATCACCAAAGGTTAGTGAAACCTCCACCAAACCATGCAAACCATATACCCCTGGAAAGATCTATGGGTCTAGTTTCTTATGGAACTATTTTGCCCAATTTCTATCCAATAGATCGTGAGTATTAGGTGTTCTTCTCTAAGCAGTCAGAACTAGGGCTTTTTGGAGAACGAATTTTATTCGACCCAAAAGGTAGGTCATCTCCATGACAAACTCTAATTAAACTCTTTCATGCTTGCATACATGTGTATAGATCATGTTCTTACTTTTTCCCCATTTTTTATCTTGAGAGTTCACAAAATTAAATCTTGGGTGATCATAACGCTGTGCTTTCTTGATTAAACCCTGACTTGTATTACAAGTTCTATACCTTTCTGTGAAGTGTTTTCCAGCCAAGTGTTCAACAGAGAACTTATTACCCTATGAGTCTATCTTCATTTGGCACTAGTTTCCCAAATTTTGTTAACTGCACTGAGAGTATTAACCCGAACATGAGCACTGTGTAAGATTCACATAGATAGTGACAATACTCCTTATTACCTAGTCAAATGATCTTTATTCCTCTATTATTTGTTACTGTACAATGTCTAGGAAGTACTCTAACTAACAGAGGTTATTTCATCAGATTTGGATCATCCTAGCATTAGTTTTGATTTTTCAAACCCATAGCTATCAAACCTAGTTTGGGTCGGACTAGGAAAAAACCCCCATAAAGCACCCCTGCACTGGAAACAGGAAGACGACGTGTGGACCTGTCACCATCAGAAGGCGACAGGAAGGCTGTCACCTACAGGGATCAGAAGGCGACAACCTTCTGGTCACCTTCTTGAAGGCGACAGTATGCTTGTCGCCTTTTGACACAGTTGGCAAATCAGCCCTATTTGGCCGTTTTACGTCATTTTCATGCCTCGTCTTCTCCTGTATAAAGTTAGTTACTGATATCATGCATATATCAACCCATATAATGATATAAAACATGTTTACATGAATTTTAATTGATCTTAGGTTCATGATCATACTCTCTATTTGTCGATTATCTACTTCTTGCCTTATTATCAAACTTGCTAAAAATGCATAGTTACTTGCTAAAATTGTTCATTCATGTTTTAGTACTCATGATACTTGCTAGATATAGAGTTCCAAAAATGAGGTTTCCATAAACGAAGTTTCTATAACTGGAGTTTCCATAATCGGATTCACATACGCACTAGAGCGATTCTCACGCGCGGCATGCACATACACTCTAGCACGATAGGAAAGCCCCTTCTTGGCTTTTGGTGAACTCTCCATCAGATATTCCTTCTGCTGGACTAGTTACCCCTTGACCAAGGCCTCGGTAAGTCTCCTCTGACCATGGATTCCCACGGCCGACGAGCAAGTTGTACCATTGAAGTACTCGGAAGTTAGTGTGCACATATCTCTGTTCTCTTGGCATTCTTGACGAGATCCTCCTTTTCTCATCTTGATTCTGGAGTACACCTCTATTGAACATAAGACCAAGTTACTAATAAGTGATTGGACTAAATTCATAATACGCTGTTATGCTGTCGGATTGAACTCTTGAACTATCACCTCAACTATCTTGACATTATTGAATTCATGTTACTAGCCATGAATGACTGTGGGTATCTACATTTGAAAATAGTGAGATGCTGATAGGGCACGGTGTATGTCCAAGGGCTCCAGTCTAGCCCCATTGATGGCGAGTCATAAATATACTGTTAACCATGGGGTATAATGATTACTGGCGTTCCATCTACGCTGGGAGTACTTGCATGTTGAATGCTGGATACATAAACCACATACACGTGTCCTAGTGTGCATTCCATGGTGGCATAGATCCTTAGTGCACATTAGTGGCTTCGTGCTTGATTACTGTTCCATGTTAAAAGTTATTGCTCGTGTGTGCTTGCTTGCTTGCTAGTGAAATGGCCAATTCTGTTACATGCTATCTTGTTCTCAAGATCTTCAATACAACCTTCTTGCTAGACTGATCTTTACATCTCTTGATCTTACTATCTTACACAATACACTGTTCACGTGTTTAATATCGTTGTTTTAATTGCATTGTACATATCATATTCATACCTTCTAGCTTTTAAACTGTTAAATACTTATATCATTGCTGGAAGATGTAAATCCTACTGGGCAAGTGCGCTCATTGCCTACTTTCCAACTTTTCAGTTGATCAGGACATTGATGACGTAGGGAACCAAGACTATACTTGGGATGAACAAGAGTGAAGAGTGCTCACATCGAAGTCTTGTTATCTTAGAGTCATAGTACTATATTTGAGTGAGAGGAATAGAATAATGTAGTAGGTGTGAGGATGCTATGTATTTCTCCTTTATTTGAGTCTTAGTTCTGTAGTTCAATTTGAATTGGAATATGTACTAGTTCTCATTTTGAAATGAAATAAAGAGTTTGAGTTTTATTATGAGAAAAAATAGTTGTGTTATATGTGATTACTCGCTAGAGGCTTATTCACCGATTGTTCATGTCTCAACGCTCAAATAACTTCTTCCGCTGCCATGCTTTGGGACGTGACAATATCATTAACTCAACCATAGACTTCTAACATAATTGCAATAGGAGAACTAAATGATTTTAAAAACTTTTTCTAGATAAATTAATTAGATCTCTCATGGCTCACGAAATTAACATGGAAAGATTTACTGAGAGCTCTTCTAAAAGAAAATTGTCTAATGCCTTGAAGACTCTAGCTTCTCCTTCTCCTCCTCTTATAGAGATTCAAAAGAAGACTCTGAAGATAGTGATGACAAAGACATTCTATCCATAAAACTCCAGAGAATTCTAGTCAAGAAGAAGAAGTTTGGATCAAAAGATACTTCATGAAAGATAAGAAGAGCAAGGAGCCTACTTGCTATGAGTGCAAGCAGCCAAGATACCTCAGATCATAGTGTCATAAGCTCAAGAAGAAAGATCCAACTGAAAAGTTTGAGAAAAAAAAAGGCAAAGAAAAGAAGTATAGAAAATACAAGCAAAAAGTCATGGTAGAAGCTTGGGATAATGAAGAAGCATCAAGTTCAAATTCTTCAAGTTTAGAAGCCAATAGGAAGAAGCCAATCTAATCCTCATGGCAAGTCATCACGTAAATTTGAAACTTCATTCACTTCTTATTCTGATTCAGATTCAGATAGTTTAGAAGATGCTTTCAATGAATTATATGATAATATAAAAAAGTAGTAAAAGAACTAAAACCATTAAACTAAACCTTGTTAACAAAAAGAAAGCTAACACAATTCTAAAATCAGAAGTAGAATATTAAGAGATGAGTTAAATGAAACTAAAACATCAAACAACTTATTATGTAAAGAAATAAAGGCTAAAAAGTAGAAGATATTGAACTAGAGAATAATCAAACTTAACTTAAGAATGAAAAATAAATAAAGGAATAAAATGATTATTTAAGAGTTTAAATAGATAAAGTAACTAACCGTAAATATCTTTAGTAGTAAGATAAAAAAGGTGGTAAAACAGGTAAGAAGAAATATGGAGTAAGGTAAAACCACTAGTAAATGAAGAAGAAATTGTTTATCTTGAACAATATCCAACTCCAAAGTTTGTAAAAGAAAAACTAAGTGAAGAATTTAGAAAAGTAAATCAACATCACTACAAATAGAAAATTAAAAATAACATGAGTACACAAACAAAGCATGCCCATAACTTATGTAGTTCTCCTTGTAACAAAGTAGGACACATTGTAAGCACATGCACTACTAGATCCCTGCACTAGATTCCAAAAGCTAACCATCAAGGCCCAAGAGAATTTGGGTACCAAAAGTTACAACTTGATTTATGTGCAAGACCACTTGAAAGTATCTAAATGGTATTTAATTAGTTGATGCTCAAGGCATATGCTCGGAGATAGAAGATATTCGCAGTTTTAAAAGTGAAGATGGTCAGTAACATAGGAGGCAATAGAAAAGGGAAAATCATTGGTGTGAACATGCTTTAAACGCCATAGAGATTAATTTAAAAATAGATTGGTTTTGAAGGGGTGGAACAATAGGAAAATGAAGTGAATATGGAGAAAGAAAGAAAAGAAATGGCGAGAGTGCGTGTTTGCACTAAAGATGGAGTGTGAGACCCTCGAATTTTGTTCACATTATGTTTGTTAAAAGGTTGCATATTTAATTATTTATTTACTTATGTGCATATGTATATATATATTTATTTATTTCTGAGCGTACAATATATTTATTTAGATGTGCATATAGTTTTAATTATTAATGTACATATTGTATTATTTAATTCTACGCATATTGTATTTAGATAATGCAATGCATATTGTATGTATTTATATTGTGTATGTATGCTTATTGATTTTTTTTGTGTTTCTGCCAAAATTCTGCTTAACGTCAACATATCTTGACGTTAAGAGTGAGTCGACGGTAGCAAGTATGACGATAACATCAGGGTGACGGCAACCAGTATGCCGTTGACTTCATACTGGCATCCAGATCGATGGATGTCGACTTCTTGTTAACGGCAGCAATGTGGACGTTTATTTCCTAGTAATGTTTCGATTTTAGATCTAAAAACGGCTGCATTTCTTGCGGTTCTTGTTTAGGAAGCCCACCTCCAACGGTCGGAAACCAATGTAATGCATAACCGACCCATTAGCTTATAAAACACCTAGTTTTCCGACGAGATTAGGCCATTTTGCTCAAAGGAAAACCTAGGGTTTTGGGTGAGAAAAACTAGATTTTGTGCAAGCTTGATCTGGCGATTTCGTGTCTCTTCCGACGATCTTCTTCAACTGGGAGGTGCACCTTGGATTGAGGATCCCCGACTCCGTTGATAGATCTACATCAACAGGAAGACCAGATCTGGGAGGAGAAACCTCACCTTCTTGGCTTGGCCGAGGAGGGCTTCTTTGACCAAATTAAACCTTAAAGATTTTTTTCAGGAATGTAATCGAGGGGTCTCATCCCTACACATGTCCTTTAGGTCGCAGGATTTTATCTCGGTTTGGAACCCCAATTCTTCATGTTTGTGCGTTCTATCTGCACTTTTGCAGACAGGATATTGACGGCAAGTTTGTTGCCACCAGGTTCTGAGTTGGCGGCAACATCGTGTGTCATTACACACCTTGATGGCAAGAACCTTGCCGCCAAGTTTGTCTATTTTTCACAGAAGTGTACTGATCATGTCCGTGCTATGAATTTAAACTTATGGTTATCTGTGCATACTGAGAAAATGAATGTTTGATAGATACGATCTGTAGGTCATATCATGAATTTCTGTAAATTTTCTGAGGATGACATTATTTAGTATAATTTTTGCAATTAGACAATAAGCATGATCTGACCATGTTTAATTCTGAATAAATATATTGTTGCATGTTAGGGTTTCAAAAAATTTCCATGATCATATGATTATGTTTTTAGGTTTTAGAGCTAATACCACCGACTGTTTTACTATATGCTATATTAAAGTGAATTTCTGATAAATCTACATGAAATTTATTTAATTTGTAAAAATTAGTTTTATAGCTGCAAAAAAACTGAAAAATTATGATATGTTGCCTGTACAGAGTCTGTGATAAAAGTTTAGTACTGTTGTGATGTCAGTAAGTACTATTTGCTTTTTAACAAGGGTATTAAACCATGATTATGTGTATGTGAGTCAAATCATGTAAATTAAAGTAATTAGCAGCATATTTAGGTGTAATTATGACAATTTGCCACTGTGAAACAGTAATATTGAGTTCTATAAACTGATCCATGAATATATGTTAAAGTGCATGAGAATGAGTTAAAAGTGTATGTGAATAATGTAAACCACGTGATTAAGTGATAATGTATAAATTGTGCCAACATTGACATTGCTACCATAGAGGGCTTTGAAGCCGCAATGTAGTAAAGTCCCTATGGGAAGGTTCAATGTGTATGTGATATCCTATGGGTATTAGGATGAAATCCTAGAGGTGGACAAGTACCACTGGTTAGGGTGGAGAGGGCTTCTCCCGGTCTATATAGTACCAAGATTGTCACTGTATTGCCTAGGTGATGGGTATGTGTTATGTGAATGTGTGTCCTTCTTATGGTGGTTTGGACTATGTGTCACGACAAATAAGTGTGAAAAAGTGAATCTGTGTAAAATGTGTAAGTGACATGTGAATTGTGCCTGTGGTAAATGCACGTGATGTGACATGGATACGATGAATGTGTAAGTGAAAGTGAATGTTAAGGTTGAGGTATAAATGCATGTCAAAACTAGGAAAAGTGCAATGTTCATGTCATACATGTAGTTAATGTGATGTATGTAATGGTGATATCATGTTAGTATCAGTTGTATATTTTAATAAAACCACATATTGCAGGTTTAGTGAATTGATAAATTATAGGATTAAAACAACAAGCGTAAGATGTGAACTAGTGTCATAAATCCAGTGTGAAAATGATTAGATTGTTGGGTTGAGTGTAATTTCATATCATTTCCCCTCTTATTTTGATGATGACAAATGTGATTTGAATGCAAATTAATTGAAACATGATAAACACATTTCACCTGAAATACATATTCAAAAAGCATGTTTCAAAGCACACTTATCATTTGTACTCATAATAAAATATTTTACTAATGATATAAGTGTTTAATTTTCAGGTACAAAGACTTTTTGCAAAG
>JACBKR010004884.1:0-21324 GCA_014218235.1 Colocasia esculenta
AGAATCGGTCGAAGCTACACGTCATCATATGTGAAGCTACACTTTGACTGACAATGATATAAACAGAATCAGTCGAAGCTACACTTCGTCATATACGAAGCTGCACTTCGACTGACAACGATATAAACTGACAAGTCGAAGCTTCACTTCGTCATGTACGATGTTCCATTTCGACCAAAAACACAAATTCCCAATGAGGAACTAAAACTAAAACCCAGATATGGTAATTAACAAAGTACTTGATAATAATACTTCTCTCATTCCCATTTAAATCGTAGGATAATGGTTAATCCAAGGTAAAGAGGGGTTAAAATAACTGAAAGAGTGCTAAGGGGCAATTAAGGGTTCAAAGTTGGAATGGGCTATTACACTTTAACTCAAAGTCTCAATGGTAATAGATATGGATTTGTAATCATTTATGACTTTACAAGATATACTTGGGTCTTATTCTTATCACATAAAAATGATGCATGCTCAGAATTCAGAAAATTTTACAATTTTGTCTTAATGGGTTGTCCTTCAAAATAAAGTCCATCTTAACATATTATGGGGGTGAGTTTGAAAACAAGACTTTTTCTAATATAGTACTGATCTAAACATATTTCATAAGTTTTCCTCTCCTAGAACTCCAGAACAAAATGTGGTTGTAGAAAGGAAAAACAGAACACTTGTGGAAATGGAAAGAACTATGCTCTTAGAAAGCAAACTGTCTAAATATTTTTGGGTTGAAGCTATAAATACATCTAATTTCATTTTGAATAGAGCATTCTTAAGACCAAAGATCAGAAAAAACGTCATATGAATTTCTAAAGAGTAAAAGACCTAGTGTGTTCTACTTTAAAGTCTTTAGGTGTAAATGTTTTATTCATAATAATAATAAAGAACATCTTGATAAATTTGATGCCAAGAGTTTTGAATCTATTTTCTTAGGATATTCTGAAATTTCAAGAGCATATGGAGTTTACATTCTGAAAAATAAGACTATGGAAGAATCTCCACATGTCACTTTTGATGAGAGTTCCATAAAATTGACATTTCTAACTCTTGCAGGGTTCCACTTTGTGATGATGAAAATGATTTCCTTGAAACTTCATCAACAATCTTGAAGAGCAGGAAGGACCAAGTGAACTTGAGGTCATTCAAATACCTTCCACAAGTGATTCTGATAATCATGTTCCTGAATTCATGCAGATCATGAGGTAATGTATGAACAAAGATTCTTAAGAGTCCATCCTCTTGCAAGTGTTGTTGGCAATTTAGAGGACGGAGTTAGAACAATATCATCTTTTCAAATTGCAATAAATGAGGACTTCTTGGCACTAATTTTCCAGATTGAGCCCAAATCTATTGGTGAAGCATTATCTTGTGAATACTAGATAAATGCTATGTATGAAGAGCTTCATCAGTTTGAAAGAAATGAAGTCTGGGACTTAGTACCAAAACCCTCTAACCAGACTACAGTCATTGGCACAAGATGGTATTTAGAAATAAATTGAATGAGTCAGGTCAAATTGTTGAAATAAAGCAAAACTTGTTGCTTAGGGGTATAACCAAGAATTTGGTATTGATTTTGAAGAGTCCTATGCCCCTGTAGCAAGACTTGAAGCTGTTCGAATTTTTCTTGCATTTGTTACATCCTTAAAATTCAAAGTTTTTCAAATAGATGTCAAGAGTGCATTCTTAAATAGTTACATAAAAGAAAATCTTTTTGCAAAACAACCCCCTGGTTTTGAAAATGATAAATTTCCTTGTCATATTTTCAAGCTTTATAAGGCTCTCTATGGTCTCAAGCAAGCTCCAAGAGCTTGGGATGACCATTTGAGCTCTTTCCTTGTAAGTAAATGTTACATTAAAGGAAAATTTGATCAAACTTTTTCACAAAAACTATAAATAATCATTTTATTGTGGTTCAAATTTATGCGGATGATATCATTTTTGGATCAACAAATAATGCTCTGTGTACTGAGTCTTCCCATCTTATGCACTCTGAATTTGAAATGAGCCTAATGGGTGAGCTCAATTTTTTTTCTAGGTTGCAAGTGCATCAAACTCCTGAAGGAATATTTCTGAGTCAAACAAAATATGTCAAGGACCTAATCAAAAGATTTGATTTCCAGCACATCAAGCCCTCTAGCACTTCAATGGCTACAAATGTAAGACTTGAAAATGATGCTTCTGGTAAATCTGTCGACGCCAAAACTTATAGAGGTATGATTGGTTCCCTTCTTTATTTGACTATTTCTAGATCATAAATTCAATTCAGTGTATGCATGTGTGCTAGATTTCAAGCAAATATTAAGGATAGTCACATGACTGCTGTTAAGAGAATCTTTAAATATCTTCTTAATTCATGTGATCTGGGGCTTTGGTATCCTGTTGGATGCAAATTGGATTTGATTTCATATAGTGATGTTGATTATGCAGGGTGCAAACTTGATAGGAAAAGTACTAGTGGATTGTGTTTATATCTATGTGGTTGTCTTATTTCTTGGGCTTCTAAAAAGCAACACTCTGTAGCTATTTCTACTGCAGAAGCTGAGTATGCTGCAGCTGGTAGTTATGGAACCCAGGTTCTTTGCGTCAAACATCAACTCCTAGCTTATAATCACACATTAGGATGTATTCCATTCTTTGTGATAACACTAGTGCTATAAATTTGTCTAAAAATCTCATTCAGCACTCACGTACAAAGCACATTGATATCAGACATAATTCCTTCGAGATGAGGTTTCAAAGAAATCTTTTGAACTCCACTTCATTGACACAAAGAAGCAACTTGTAGACATCTTCACTAAGCCTCTCTCAGAAAATGATTTACATCTCTTAGGAGAGAGCTTGGTTTGTGCAAATTCAACTATCCTTGATTCTTTCCATTGTAGTTTGTTAATAACAACATTCTTTCTTTGCGCCAATAATTTTCCCATACTTAGCCGAATTATTTTTTCTCACAATGCACATATCGAGGGGGAGCATTGTCATTCAATAATACACTCTTATTGGTTCAATCTTTACTTATTCATCAATAACTTTCACTCCTTGCATATGAATCCATGAGTCTTTCTGATATTTCTAAATGAGAGAATTCAAACATAAAGATTAAAATAATTATGCAATCAGTTTAGTCTTAACGATATAATCTAAGAACAAGGTTATGCGAATCTTAATACTTAACACACTTAAACTGAGTTGTAAAACACTTGTAGGCACATGAGTAGCATTAGTGTTTACATGTGCATGTTTTAACGCTTTACCTTTAACACATGTTAAAATAATCTTTCTACACTGATGATCATGCCTATTCTAATCAATGTAAATCTATTCCTGAAATTTTTCAAAAAGAAATTAGTCATAAAAATAGAGAGATACAAACAGAGCAATGAAAACTTCATTCTATCATTGAGTAATGGGGTTCATTTAACCTAAACAAGTGTCTTGGCTCACATCAAAAGGTGAAAATATATCTTTCAACCCTGTATAAGATAATGAAGGTTACACCACTGAGTAATCAGGGGGTCTTGCATTAGGTAAATGCGACCTCTTGCATTAAAAAGTGAGATTTGAAAAACATGAACAAAACTTTAAGTATAAATAGGATAGACTAAACATTGACCCAGATGAAGTTCATGAAAAATGACATTAGAGTTCTTACTCTAATTGTGTTAAATGTTTAGCTTCTACACTCATGTGATAAACATTTTTGTCAACACTTTCAATCACATTTGCTCCATCCTTTTAACTGTATCAGATTATTAAATTTTGACATATGTTGTGATTGAGTGTATCTTTATTATTAAATTTTTTGCACAATCCAAAGACACAATAATTTTTCTCTCATATTTTACTATTCATTATCTCATAGATTCTGATCATTTCTAATACATCCATCTCCTAATTCCACTCCTTGCTTTCATGTCACTCATACTTTGATCTCCACCCATTAATGTTCTGTGGTATCACATGTCTGTGCTCTCATTTTCTTGTTACTCCATTGGTACAATCACAGGGGAGAGTGTTTTGTCAAGGGGGTGACTACATTTGTCCTTGATTAAGGGGGAGAGATAGTCTTTTTGTTGTTGTCAAAAAGAGGGAGAAATTTCATTTGTTTGAGATCGTTCAGAATGTTTTGTCAACATCAAAAAGGGAGAGAATTTAGGTTATGGTCATGTGAATGTCACATCCTAATAAATGTCCATTTATCGGATATGACATAAAATAGGTAAAAGAAGTAGAACTTATATTTTATTCATCTAATATCGTCTTAGCGGAAGCTTAAGTACATAATACTCCTCATTATTGTCTATGAGAGGAGTAAGAGAAAAAGAAAACTTATTTACAACTCATTACATCATTACTAAAGAAAAACAAAGTTGTTGAACTTCTAAGGACTGGTTGTCCCGCTTAGCACACTCCCATCTTTAAGCATCACCCTCATCTTGATCACCTGAAATGGTAGGATTATGTGAGCTAACTAGCCCAATAGGATTCAATCTTCTACTCAAAGGATTAAGATAATCAGGAACAGGATAAGAAAATTATGTTGTTAGCAATGCTATATCAAGGATGGCTGGATGGTCATGTCAAATCGATAACCAATGTAAAATAGGAATACTGAATTAAGATTACATGATCAAGATTAAGAAATACAACCATGCTCTGGTTCAATTGCACATTTAATTCATGATAAAAGAACATGATGACTAATCAAGCTTATATTGATGCAATGCCAAACATCCACAGATCCTTTATCATTTCGTACGTCCACTAAACGAATTCGGGTGCTCCTCCTAGGACTGGACTAGCCCTATTTGCACAGGCATATATCTCAAATGAATCTAAAGACCCACACATTGTCATCATAATTCATTCTTGCACGATTTCAAGTAGGGGTATATAAGTACTCATGGTTTCTCACAGAACATAGATTCAAGTTACAAAGCAAACACTTACAGAAAATTGGAGACAAGCAGTCTTATGTACTGGAGATGTTCAAAGACATTTCATAGTGAGATATGGATGACATTTGAATAATATTTCTCGAGGATACAATGGTTGGAATCCAAGGAAATAAGGGTAATAATTAGTTGGGTCAATACCAAGGTGAGTCATCAAAAGCTTGGATAAGAAAAGGTGCTAGAAGGAATGACTGGATAGTGTATGTCGATAGCCAGAAGGTGGCTGTCGACAGGTACAAGCTTCCAGAACCACATTTCTGGAATCTGGACAATGCCTGTCGACAAGCCAAGGTTGGCTGTCGACAGGTCAGGCTCATCTGTTGACAGATGAGAGCTATCTGTCGACAGCTACTGATTTTCTAGAAGTTTTGAGTTCTGGGAGCTTGAGGCCTATCGAAAGATGATTTCCAACTGTCGACAGCCGTAGGTCCAGCTCTTAGAAATGGATCTATACAACTCTATAGACTCTTTAGATGTTCCTATGAATCCAAATATACTTAACAACATCAATGAGGGTCTAATATACAGTTCTAAATACTATTCTACATGAAAAGGGAGGAATAGAATAGGTGAAATACAAGCTTACACATGGTTGGCTGAACACTTAAAGAAGGAGAACTACCAGATGTTCAGCTCTTCCCAATATAATTTCTTGGCATCCAAAAGAAAGACTTTCACAATTATGCTTGGAGGTAACGTGAACACTAGCTAGACATGGCTACAATGGACAGAACAAGTATTCCTATAGGTGTTTACCGAACTAAAGTCCAGTGTAAACATGGTAAACTCTTTTAAACACAAAGTTCTCAGCAAGAAATGGAGCAGAAGAGAGAAGTCCTACCTGACGGGGGGAAAGGAAGAAAGTCCTTCTTCTTTCTAACAAGGAGGGTTCACAACAAAGGAAGAAGCAGGCATAGTAGGTGCAGGAGGTAAAGTAGCAGCACGACAGCTACAAAAGAAGCAGCAGCAGCCATGGCAGGCAGCAACTACAGCTCCTCAAGGTAGTGGTTGCAGCAACAGCTTCAGCAGCAGTAGGAGTAGGAGGGTTGAGCTAGAGGTGAAAGAGTTCGAACGAAGGGTGAAAAGAGAGTTATATAAACTCTCAACTCCCCTTGCATGTATGGCACGTCGGCCACCTAGGTGTTGCAGGTTTTACGGCAACACGTTTACCATGCACTCACCTTAAGGCTTACACGTATAAGGCAACGTGTAGCACAACTAAACCAAGTGATTAAAGCCTTACGTAACCATGGTTACGTAAGCAAAGATTAATTGACAAAATGGTTACCGTAATTGGGCAATAATTTAGCTGGCCCATTTGTCCTTAAATTTTTATATCCAAATGACATCCATTCAAGTTGAAATTCAACCATAAACTAATAAGAAGATTTTACAAATTATGGCAATTTTAGTTAATTTTTAGAATTTATTTTTCACCAGCAAAAATTACCCGAAAAATAGTTGCGTCGGCTTAATCTTGAAATCCGTACGTCAACAATTCTGGATATTTACATTTATGATATCAGCACATTTTTTGGAAATTATGGTGTTCTCGGATTTCATTTTCATTACAGGATTCTGGTGTCGCCCTGTTGGAGCGCACACCTCTGAGTACGATACTGGAATAATATTTAATATCACCAATTAATCCTAAATTAATTTAATTACATCTCATGATAGTAGTAATATTTAACAAACAAATTATTCACATTTTTCTAGTAAATAAAATTTTTAGGGCGTTAAAACTCTCCCCCACTAAAGAAATTTGTCCTCCAAATTTAACAAATAAGAGTGTAACGACAATTAATACTGACCTGTAAATAATTCCGGATACTTGATTTTGATGGCATCTTCCAATTCCCACGTTGCTTCTTCTTGTCCTCATTTATTCCATTGGATCTTTAATAATGGAACTTCCTTGTTCCGGAGTTGCTTGATCTTTTGGTCAAGAATTTTCACAGGTCTTTTTTCATATGCCAAGTTCTCTTGTACATCCAGATTATGATATTCAATAATAGTTCTGGATCATAAATATATTCCTCAACATTGACACATGAAAGATATCATGTATATTGGATAATTGAGGTGGAAGAGCCAACTGGTATGTCATCTCCCCAATTCTTTTCAATATCTCAAATGGTCCAATGTACCAAACCTCTTGATTCCTCTCGGGGGGACACTTTAAGGAACACATGATCACCTTGTTGAAATTTCAGCTCTCTTCTTCGTCGATTAGCATAGCTTTTCTGACGGTCTTGGGCAGCTTCATTCGATCTTGTACCAACTTTATAATTTCGGCCATTTCTTGGATCATTTCAATTCCACCCAACATAGTGGTGATCTACACTGCCGGCCATATAATGCTTCAAATGGTGCCATTTGAATAGTAGACTGGTAACTGTTGTTATAAGCAAACTCCATAATTGCTAATTGATACTCCAGTCATTTCCAAATTCCACGACACAGGCATGGCACATGTCCTCAATAATTGATTTACTCGTTCTGTTTGTCCATCGATTTGAGGATGAAATGCAGTACTAAACTTCAGCTTGGTTCCTAATGCATCTTGTAGTTCTCTCCAGAAATGTGTAGTGAACCTTGCATCTCTGTTAGAAATAATATCTTTCGGAATTCCATGTAACTGAACAATTCCTTCAATATAGAGCTGCTAATATATTGACTGATCATCTTGTCTAATAGCCAAGAAGTGAGCTGACTTGTAAGTCGATCAATTATTACGCATATTGCATCGTATCCACTACGTGTTCTGGGTAATCCCACAATAAAATCCATACCAACACTATCCATTTCCATTCTGGTACTCAAGAGGTTTTAATTTTCCTGTAGGTTTCTAATGTTCAGCCTTGACTTTCTGACATGTTAAAACATCTACATATGAAGTCCACAATTTCTTTCTTCATGTTACACCACTAGAAATTTTTCTTTAAGTCCTGGTACATTTTGACAGCTCCCGGATGGATAGTATAATGTGACCGATGAGCTTCTTCTAATATTTGCTTCTTGATTTCTGGATTATCCGATATACACAACCTATTCTGAAAACGAAGATTTCTATGTACATTTTCATTGAAGTCTGGTCTGGAATCAGTTTCTCCCTGATTTCTATCAATGTAGGGTCATTGTCTTGTTGTTCACCAATTTGTCTTAGCAGATCTGATTGTACTGTCAAGTTATTAATCATAACCCTCTCTTCTTGTGGTTCAGCTTTCAGACTTAGTGTAGAAAATTCTTCCAAAAGTTTCCATTCCTTGACTTGCAATTGAAATAACTTGGCTATAGGATTTCTACTGAGAGCATCAGCCACAGTATTACCTTTTCTAGGATGGTATTCAATCTTAAAATCGTAATCCTTAATATATTCCATCCATCTTCTGTCTCTCATATTCATTCCTTCTGTGAAAATATACTTTAAACTTTTGTAATCGGAGTACACTATGAATTGATTATCATACAGATAGTGTCTCCATAGCTTAAAGTAAAAACTACTGCTGCTAATTTCAAATCATGTACTGTATATTTTTTCTCATGAGTCTTTAATTGTCTAGATGCATAAGTAATAACTCTTCCTTCTTGCATCAAAACACATCCTAATCCGATGTTTGATGCATCAGTATAAACTTCAAACGTTTTCCTTCTACTGGCAAGGCTAGAACTAGTGCGGATGATAGGCATTCCTTCAGTAGTTGAAATGCTTGCTCACAACTTTCACTCCATTCAAATGTAGTTCCTTTTCGAGTTATTTGTGTGAGAGGTGAGGCGATCCTGGAAAAATCTTTAACGAACCGCCGGTAATAGCTAGCCATATCCAGAAAACTTCGAATTTCAGTAATGTTCTTAGGTGGTTCCCATTTCTGGATAGCTTCAATTTTAGAGGTATCTACTGATAATCTTTCTCTAGAAATAATATGTCCTAAGAACATCACTTGTTTCAACCAGAATTCACATTTACTGAACTTCGCATACAACTTATGATCTCTTAACAGTTGCAAAGTAATTGTAAATGTGCTTCATGTTCTTCTACACTTTTAGAGTAGATCAATATGTCATCAATAACACAACCACAAACTGATCCAAATATGATCTGAATACGCCATTCATCAAACGCATAAATGCAGCAGGTGCATTAGTCAATCCAAACGGCATCACTACAAATTCGTAGTGCCCATATCTAGTTCGAAAGGCTGTCTTATGAATATCCTCTTCTTGAATTCTTAATTGATGATACCCGGATCTAAGATCAATCTTTGAAAAACACTAAGCTCCAGACAATGATCAAATAAATCATCAATTCTAGGAAGTGGGTATTTGTTCTTAATGGTTAACTGATTCAATTGTCTATAATCTATGCTCAGCCGCATAGTCCCATCCTTCTTCCTAACAAAAACACTGGAACACCAGAGAGATGTACTGGGTCTTATGTATCCTTTCTCTATCAATTCCATCAGTTGCCTTTTTAATCTTTCAACTCTTCCATTGACATTCTATCAGGCGTTCTTGAAATTGGTGTGGCTCCTGAAACCACTTCAATTGAAAATTTTACCTCTATACTAGGTGGTAAACTAGGTAATTCATCCGAAAAAACATCAAGGAATTCTATTACTACCGGAATATCCTTCAATCATGTAGTGTTCTGAATTATTAATGTCACAGAGGCTAAATACCCTTGACATCCTTTTTGTACCAACTTGCATGCTTTAACTGCAGAAATTATGGTATTCTTCTTGTACGGAGTTTATCAAAAGTCATGGAATAAACTTCTTGTAACGTTCCGACCGTTCAGATCCTTGTGTCATACTCGTGGAGGCCAAGTGTGGCCGATGATTGTGTAGTAGGTGTTCTCGCAGGTTGTGAGGCTTCGTGGGTCGGTAGTTTGGGCCTGGAGCACTCACTGGTTCATTGTCTGTGATGCGACAGTAAGGGGCGTCACATTCTTAACACGACGGACCACGACGTCGCGATAATGGAACTATTTTTGAGTCGTCGTCGGTATGCGCGCCGCGTGTCGCACGCGGGGCGGGGCAGGCTGACGTCAGGAATGGTGAGGCGATAGCCTTCTGCGTCACGATCAGGTCGCGATGGGGGACTGGGTCGCGTTCCCAACCGAACTATGTTTTTAAGTAAGTTTCTGCCGAACATAGCCTTTGCAAGCTCTGCTCGGCCAGGAAGGTTTTGCTGCGGAATTCTCAGGCGATTCGAGCTGTTGGGGTGTTGGGGCGTGTTCTCGCCGTAAGGACATTACGTGTAGTGGGAGGAACGCCGTGTGGGATTCGTACCTCGCGTTCTTCGCGGAGGTAGGAAGATTCCACGTGTTTTGATCCGTGAATTGTGTGTGAGGCATGTTTAATGCGTTATGTGCTTTCCAAACAATGGATACCATGTTAGGGCACACATTAAAGCATGTAAAATGAATGGAAACACTAGGTTGTAGGGGTTTTGGGGGATATCCGGAAGAGGGATTCTGGACTAGGTTTGTGCCGTGAAGGCGAAGACCTGCCCATCATGACAAGGTCACGACAAGGTCACGTTAAGGTTTCTTAATGCGACATATCGGGGTTGCGCGACTAGTAGGCGACTTGTGACCCGTCGTCGGGACAGCATCGAGAGTGTTGTTATGTGCATGCTTACATATGTTTCATCCGATTGTTGGGAAATGGATAGCGTGGCTATGGAAATGGTGCAGGGACACCTATGGCACTCGAGGAGCGTGTTTGTGTTGTATGTACGTGGTGTTCACGCGGTTGACGTGAGGTTTCACGTGGTTTGTGCGGTGTTCACGTGGTTTGTGTGTGCATGGCGAGTAGTACGACGCCTACCGTGGATACCTCTTCAGTTGGGAGCCCCAGGTTTGTGTGAGCCAGGCACGTGTGTGTGCTCGGGCTTGTCCCGGTTGGGTACGATGAGGTCTTGTCGTCTTCCTGGACACCCTCACTCTTGTGTTGAGTAGCATGTCGGCTGAGGGAAAGACGACAGTAGGACATCGACTAGAGAGAGTTGTGTTTTGTCGCTTGTAGCGCGCTCGTAGTTGGGGGAGGCGGACACCAGTAGATGTACTGGGCCCCAGCTAGTCCTGTTTTCCAGTGCCTCACTTTAGGGAGCTTAGGCCAGAGTCCTAAAGGTGCCAGGGATGGGCCTGCGGCAGTGTGGTCCGCAGGTGTGGTGGTTGGTTGGACTCCACAGTTCCTTGGTTTGTGTTTAGTGGAGCGGCAGCTAGACCTTTCGTCCGTGGTGCGAGATTGGGAGGTAGTCCTGTGTGGTTTGTCCGGGTCAGTTGCTGGTGTTGCGAGCTAGTCTACGTGACTCGAGTGTGGCGTTTTCCTACTTTAGCACGTATGCCTAGTTGGGTTTGCCGTTTATTTATTACTGTGTTTCTATTAAGCGGCAAGCGATATGTGGTATTTACATCTTTACATCCTGCTAGCTAGTTCTATAAATTATTAGCGTAGTCTCTTGCTTTACTACTTGTGTTGTTTAGCTTGGTTTTAGGGGAGTTTCCCTATGAGCCAGTGACTCGAGAGGCTCACCCCTACCCCCCTTTCAGGTGAGGGAGAGCAAGAGACCTCACACCCGTTGACTAGCTCTGAGCCGCGTCGTAGCGGAGGGTCTGCACCACCGACAGTGTAATTTTCTTATTGTTGTACACCTCGGGGTATGCCCCAGGTTTCTGTTGTAGTTTGGTTACAGTTGAGACATTGGCTATGTTTATTTCATGTAAATATTTGTGAGATTGGCAATCTTATATATGTTTAAGCTGTTTCCTTTATATTTCTACGGACTTGTGAATGGTATCCCTTGCGAGGCTTCGGCCCGATCGCGAGAGGCGGAGTCGTGTCAGCTTGTTAATGGGTTAACGGGTCTGAACGGCGAGGACCGCTACAGTTGGTATCAGAGCAAGGTCCGTGTGAATATAAGGAATCAGAGATTCCATAGCCATTTCTCTACTCTAACCCACTGCTGGTAGCGACCTTGGTTTTGTATTGATTTATTATATGTTGTGTGTTGGAATGATGTTGTGCAGATTAAAAATGGCAGATAGAAGGGATTGTGGAGGTGGTGGAGAGGAACCTGGAGAGGATCCTACGCAAAGGATGATAGAAAGAATTTAGGAGAGCTTGACAGATATATAGATGGATGGATCAGCAGGCACCGGTACAGCCAGCGGCAGCGGGTACCACCAGTTGCGGAGGAGGCAGTGCCAGTAGCACCACTATCAGGAGTTGAGGTACCACCCTACGTACCTGTACTCCCAATACCAGTACAGTCAGTTGGTGTGGAGGATCCATGGCGTTAGTAGAGAGGTTTCTGAGGTTGCAGCCCCCTACGTTCTCAGGACGCCCCAACCCAGATACGGCAGAGCACTGGGTGCATGAGATTGAGAGGGTGTTTGTGACGATGATGTGTTCATCGACAGACAGGGTGATCCTAGCCACCTATCAGTACGAGGATTTGCGCAAGAATGGTGGAGGCTGAAAATTCAGACGGCCTTTGCAGGAAGGGCAGAGAACACTATACCTGGCAAGAATTTTGATAGTTTTCAATGATACTTTCTTTCTGGTGCAGATTCAGCAGATGAAGAGAGAGCAGTTTAGAACATTGCAGCAGGGGAATCTATCAGTGTTAGAATATTAGATGAGATTTATGGCATTGAGTAGGTACGCCCCATACTTGGTGACAGACAATACCATGATGGTGGAGTACTTTATTAGAGGTTTGCGGGCAGAGCTGCAGGATGCGGTGATTCCCCTTATGTGCAAGATAGTGGAGGAGGCAGCACAACAAGCGGCAATACTGAAAAGGACTGTTCGGGCCAAGCAGGAGCAGTCAGGTGGTTCGGGTAGCTTCCGGCTACCGCAGCAGTCAGTAGGAGTTAGCAAAGGAAAGGCACCCTCCGAAGCTTCTTCATCGTCAGGCATAGCAAAGTGGGGTAAGCAGATAAAGAAATTCTTCCGAGGAGGAGGAAGTCGAGGTGGAGGCAGGTAGCAGGGAGGTTTCAAGCAGGGTCATGGCTACAGGCCACCAGTTCCAGAGGAGTCCCAACAAAGTACGGTAGGGCAGCCTACGATGTACCCGACTTTCAGGTGTTACAACTGTGGGCAGCCAGGGCATTTAGTGAGGGATTGTCCATATCCTCAAGGGCAGAGTTATGGCAGAGGGACTCAGCAGCAACAACCTTTCCAGCAGCCAGCAGAGCGAGGCAGAGGTGCACCCTACCAGAGAGGAGGTCGGGGCCGAGTGATGGCAGTTACCAGAGCACAGGCGGAGGCATCCATCTCATAGAAGGTATATTGCCTTTCTTTGATTTTACTGCTAGAGTGTTAATTGATCTGGGTGCTTCCCATCATTTATTCCAAAGATTTCTGGATAGCAAGGTTCATCCCTAGAGGAAAGGCCTTATGTGTAGAAACCCAGAAAATTGAATACTAAAAATTCGAAATAATAATTTCTTTAAATCGAAATAATAGAAACATGCGTACCATTATCATATGTACAAGAATACATCGGAAAATTCCTTAAAAATTATAAATCAATCTCAGACATTATTTCTAAGTGTTCCACGTAGAAATTCGTGCAACGAAAAATCCGATTGGCCAAGCGTATGTCACAATGTGACCAATTATCCAAATCAGGAAACTAAGTCGGAAAACCGTTAACATGGAAAGATAACGCGCCCATAAATTAAACGAACATGTCGAAGAGATTCCAACATCATGAAATGAATAACCATTATCGGGTTTGGACCAATGGACCCTCATAGCCATGAATAAATTTAAATAAGAAAATGCAATAAAAATCATAACTCTATTATTCTCTAATTAAAAAGGGAAAAAAACTATAAGATAAATTCCGATAAATAATGGGCTTGGTTAAATGGACCATATAAAATTTATTGGGCCAAAATAGAGATTATAAAAAGAAGAATAATAGGAAAATACCCTAATTTCGTAACTAAATTATTACTTAAATAGAAAAAGGGTAATAAAGTATTAAAATAAGTAGTTTGTGATTGAATTGGATTCCTAAACCTACCCTAATAGGGTGGCCACGAATTTAGCTCCCATCCTCACCCAAATAGGAAGTGGGAAGCTTGGAAGGAGGTTAGGAAAGAGGAAATTTGGAATTTAATAGGAGTTAGAGTCCTATTAGGAAATAGAAAGAGGAGAAGCCTAAATACTCTCCTAAAACCCTCATGGCTGGCTCTAGCTCATGCAAGGGATTCCTGGACCAGGAGGAGAGGACAAGGAGGAGGAGATTTCGTGGGGAGAAGAACTTTTCAAGCTCTCAACCCCGTTCTTCAAGTTCTAGCTCTAGAAGAGGAAATCGAGTCAAGGTAGGCATTCTCATAAGCTAAAATTCTGAAATCTCGTCTGTAGGTTCTTCCTACCCTCTTGAATGAAACCCCCAAGTTTCATATTTTTCCATCTATAAAATCTTTTCTTATGAATTTTCGAAGTTCTGTACACTCATGACCCCGAGCCCTTTCTTTGGTGCATATCTTCAAATCCACTCGTCCTCATGTCATGAAACTTTTTGAGTAAGGACTGAGGGTTGATAGGCATCTTTTGCCCTGAAAGCCTAAATTTGATTCACTCTCTAGGGCGAATAAATCGTCTATTCCAAGTTGCTCACTGTTCTTGTCTTCATGTTGCATGAATTCAAAACCTATCGATTTTCTTGAAAACTGCAAATTCCTGTTTACTGCATGTACCCTGGCCTGTCTGGAGTTGTTAGAAATTTGTTTCACGAATTTTCATAAACCATGTGATTTGTTCTAATTTTTCAAAGCACCCTGTATCAATTTGATTCAAGTTGGCCCGCAATCCAAAGCTGTCTGATTCCTGTCAGAGCCAGGCGTAGACCACCAGATTGCGACGGGCCGATATGTCGCCTTCTGGGGTCTGATTGCGACAGTCCACCGGTCGCGTTCAGGACGCGACAGGTAAGCCGTCGCGATCTCTGTGCCCGTCCTGTCGCGATCCTTTCCCGCCCCTGTCGCATTTTCAGTGCCTGATCCGCAGGTCATGTCGCGACCCATGCATGTGCTTGTCGCGATCTGCCCCGTACCCGTCGCGACACCTCTTCTTGTCGCGTTCTGAACGCGACAGTACCCTCCGTCGCGTTCTGGCTGCCTGAGCAGACAGCCCTGTCGCGACCCTTTTCAGGCCCTGTCGCTATCTGCCCTGACCCTGTCGCGATCCTTACGAGCATACGTCGCTTTCACAGGATTTGCATGAAAACCCATAAAATTTGTTACTTACGCATTTTTAACAGTCATACACGCAGTAAAAACACTTGTTTTACATGGAACTATATGAATGCTTTAAAAACATATTCAAGACATCTTTCTATCTACAGATTCATGACACATGCACACCTTGGAACCATCCAAATATAACTTACTTGGCATGAACTTGTGACATAATTTATCTGGTAATTATGCAATTAAATTGCCTTACTTGTAAATGAACTTGCCTCGTTTTCGCGTTGTTTGAAACACCGATCTCGACGCTCCACTATTCTAGTTCCTCTAGAACGTCGAGCACTGTTTCTATAATTGCCCTCTTTCTTGACTTGGACGAACTCTCTGTCGGATACTCTTCCGCCGACTAGTGAATCCTTGTTCAAGACCTCCGTAAGTCTCCTCTGATCATGGATTCCCACATGGTCGACGAGCCGGTTGTACCCGAACACCTGTTACCCCTTTAGGGATCATTACGATCCAAACGGCTATTAGAAATTCACTCTCATCTAAATCACGCCAAACCTCTGGACTTGTGGCATAACATGGCCAGCGTAAAAATCATGAGCTCCACCTGACTGCCAACACCGTACGCGCGTGTTGTGCAACGATTACTATCGCTCGTTACTCGACGTTTCATGGCAATGACCAAAGATCTTCACTATACTCTACTCGCTTGTCTATTCATATTCACGTTCACTCTACAATCTCGTCTCTCTCGTCTATTCATCTATACTCTCTTGTACCCTTGAGCTGTGTAGCTCCTTCGTTTGTACTATTTCATGACTGTCTAGCGCTATAATATGGGTCTGTGACTCTCTACTGTATCAAATGCATACTGTGCAGGGCACAGAGAGTGTCCGAGGGGCTCCAATCTAGTCCTGGGGGCAGAGAGACACCCGAAAATACCTGCAGGGGCTATTGACGGTGTTTCTGCATTGCACCGGTTCTGACTATACTGTATTGGCTAGACATCTGACTATTATCCTTTTAGTCTGAGGAGTTCAGACGTACTGTACCATTTCTGTGCTATTACTGTGCTAGCACTGACTGTTATACATTAGTCTGAGGAGTTCTGACATAATGTACTATCATGAAACGGCTACCGTCCTAGAAGTGACTACTGCCGTATTCTACCAGTGCACCGTTGTGCAACCATACACGCTATCTCGTTACACGCTATCTAGTTACACGCTATCTCATCATACGCTCTACTTGCTCTACTTAATAATCGCTATATTGAGTTACTGTGTGCTATCGCGACTTGATCACATTCAAAGTGCAATTACTCTTTACATGACCATCTACTATCATCTCTTCTTGCTATACATGTCGCTGCTATTCTTGACAATATCGTTACTTGCTATTGTTGTTATCGTTTTCTATCGTGACTTGACTTTAATATCGTGCTATACTTGATCATCTGCTATTTGAACCAGGTACTTGTGCTATTACTTTCTCGACTTTACATGACTCTCTCTATCATTAGTTACTCTGCCATTAATGCATTAATTATTAAAGCCTGCTTGAGCCTGAGATTAAGTCCTACTGGGCATTATCGCTCACCCTCGTATTTGTTTTGTGTCTCAGGTAAGTCGGACAATGACGTTATACGTAGCGATGGGACTGGACCCGAGTGATGAGTGACCTGGAGTCAAATAACGAAGTTACCCTAGCACAATTGGAGTCTAGTAGTTATTGCTTTAGATTCTTTTCAATGTAATGATTCATTGAGCCTTATGTGTGGCTCTGAATTAGTGGTTGTATAGTCTTATGATTTTATAATGAAATAAAGAGTTTATTCCAATTATTATTTATTAGATGCTCTGATGTTTTGCGAAAGTATGCGCCATTGTCGTTACCATACTCGTTGTTCGCGTCTCCCTCCGATTTATTCCGCTGCTAAATTGGAGGGGCGTGACAGTTGGTATCAGAGCCTAGGATGTCCTTATTAAGATATTTTAAGTCTAGGGATGTTCTAGGTGAACTGCCATAACCGTGTCTAAGTCAACCACCATACCTATGTGAGAGATTGGGTAAAGCTTGGGGTTATGTAGGAGCTTAACTATATGTATAAGTACCCTAAGTTTAAGAAGGAAATTAATAAGTATTATTGCTCGCAGGAACTAGAGGAGATGGCTGGCGAGCATGCACCAATGCACGAATTACAACAGACGCTACATGGGTTAACTCAAGCCCTTACAACGTAATTCAAGCAGGAGCAAGAATGGGGCAGGAGACTTATATGAGAACTTTCACGAATAAATCCCCCTAAGTTTAATGGACTCCGGATCCCGATGAAGCTGAAAATTGGGTGAAGGCAATGGAACGGATCTTTAGGTTATGCAATATTCAGAGCAGGAGAAAGTCCTTCTGGCAACCTTCCAGTTGGACCGCGATGCTAGAGCCTGGTGGGAAGCTACCAGTCGACAATTACCCAACACGACATAGAGTGGGATAAATTTTTAGAACTCTTCAACACCAAATACTTTTCCGAGAGGATTCGTGAGAAGAAGGCAGATGAATTCGCCAATTTAAAACAACGATGATGTCGGTAGCAGATTATGAAGTGCAATTTGAAAGACTAGCGCAATATGCACCACATTTGGTGAGTACGGAGAAGATGAAGGCCAAGAGATTCTTAGAATTGTGACCTGTATTCTGGGAAAAGTTTGCTCCACTAGACATTGAAGTATATTCAGTCATGGTATTGAGAGCTCAATTAGTAGAGGACACCATGGAACTCCTTGAAAAGATACATAACAAGAAGGTGTTGAAAAGGGAACGTGCTACTCATTCCAATGATAATAAAGGAAGAATACATTAGTTAGCAAGAGAATGAAAGGGAAAGTGGAGAGTAAGAAATTCGTGTAATTTTGTAAGAAACCAGGGCATCAGATGGATAACTGTTGGAAGAAATTAGGCAGATGCTTGCGATGTGGAAGTCAACAACATCGAGTCGTCGATTGTCCACAAAGAAGAACCAAACTCCACGCTAAGGACGATTACAAGCTCTCGTGGATATGAATCATGCCAATGAAGGTGGACAAGGTACCATCATTACACCCTTAGTTAATTTATATTATTTTCACGATAGCAAAATCTTAAGTGTGGAGATGATGGAATGAAATATCCGTAATAAATTGGTAGTCGTATCATATCATATGAATTTGGGGACCAAATTCTTTTTAAGTGGGGGAGGATGTAGCAACCCGGAAAATTGAATACTTAAAAATTCGAAATAATAATTTCTTTAAATCGAATAATAGAAACATGCGTACCATTATCATATGTACAAGAATACATCGGAAATTTCCTTAAAAATTATAACCAATCCCAGACATTATCCTAAGTGTTCCACGTAGAATTCGTGCAACGAAAAAATCCGATTGGCCAAGCGTATGTCACAATGTGACCAATTATCCAAATCAGGAAACTAAGTCGGAAAACCGTTAACATGGAAAGATAACGCGCCCATAAATTAACGAACATGTCGAAGAGATTCCAACATCATGAAATGAATAACCATTATCGGTTTTGGACCAATGGACCTCTCATAGCCCATGAATAAATTTAATAAGAAAATGCAATAAAAATCATAACTCTATTATTCTCTAATTAAAAGGGAAAAACCTATAAGATAAATTCCGATAAATAATGGCTTGGTTAAATGGACCATATAATTTATTGGGCCAAAATAGAGATTTATAAAAGAAGAATAATAGGAAAATACCCTAATTTCGTAACTAATTATTACTTAAATAGAAAAGGGTATTAAATTATTAAAATAAGTAGTTGTGATTGAATTGGATTCCTAAACCTACCCTAATAGGTTGGCCACGAATTTAGCTCCCATCCTCACCCAAATAGGAAGTGGGAAGCTTGGAGGAGGTTAGGAAGAGGAATCAGAATTTAATAGGAGTTAGAGTCCTATTAGGAAATAGAAAGAGGAGAAGCTTAAATACTCTCCTAAAACCTCATGGCTGCTCTAGCTCGTGCCAAGGGATCCCTGGACCAGGAGGAGAGGACAAGGAGGAGGAGATTTCGTGGGGAGAAGAACTTTTCAAGCTCTCAACCCCGTTCTTCAAGTTCTAGCCCTAGAGGAAATCGAGTCAAGGTAGGCATTCTCACAAGCTAAAATTCTGACATCTCGTCTGTAGGTTCTTCCTACCCTCTTGAACGAAACCCCCAAGTTTCATATTTTTCCATCTATCAAATCTTTTCTTATGAATTTTCTAAGTTCTGTACACTTCATGACCTCGAGCCCCTTTCTTTGGTGCATATCTTCAAATCCCCTCGTCCTCATGTCATGAAACTTTTTGAGTAAGGACTGAGGGTTGATAGGCATCTTTTGCCCCTGAAAGCCCTAAATTTGATTCACTCTAGTGGGCGAATTAAATCGTCTATTCCAAGTTGCTCACTGTTCTTGTTCTTCTTGTTGCATGAATTCAAAACCTATCGATTTTCTTGAAAACTGCAAATTCCTGTTTACTGCATGTACCCTGGCCTGTCTGGAGTTGTTAGAAATTTGTTTCATGAACTTTCATAAACCATGTGATTTTTTCTAATTTTTCAAAGCACCCTGTATCAATTTGATTCAAGTTGGCCCGCAATCCAAAGCCTGGTCTGATTCCTGTCAGAGCCAGGCGCAGACCACCAGATTGCGACGGGCTGATATTCACCTTCTGGGGTCTGATTGAGACAGTCCACCGGTCGCGTTCAGGATGCGACAGGTAAGCCGTCGCGATCTCTGTGCCCGTCTGTCGCGATCCTTTCCCCCCCTGTCGCGTTTTCAGTGCCCGATCCGTAGGTCATGTCGCGACCCATGCATGTGCTTGTCGCGATCTGCCCCGTACCCATCATGACACCTCTTCTGTCGCGTTCTGAACGCGACAGTACCCTCCGTCGTGTTCTGGCCGCCTGAGCAGACAGCCCTGTCGCGACCCTTTTAACGCCCTGTCGCTATCTGCTCTGACCCTGTCGCGATCATTACGAGCATACGTCGCTTTCACAGGATTTTGCATGAAACCCATAAAATTTGTTACTTACGCATTTTAACAGTCATACACGTAGTAAAAACACTTGTTTTACATGGAACTATATTGAATGCTTTAAAATACATATTCACGACATCTTTCTATCTACAATTCATGACACATGCACACACTTGAACCATCCAAATATGACTTAATTGGCATGAACTTGTGACATAATTTATCTGGTAATTTATGCATTAAATTACCTTACTTGTAAATGAACTTGTCCTCGATTTTCACGTTGTTTTGAATACCGATCTCGACGCTCCACTGTTCTAGAATTCCTCTAGAACGTCGAGCACTTGTTCTATATTGCCCTCTTTTTTGACTTGGACGAACTCTCTGTCGGATACTCCTTCCGCCGGACTAGTGAATCCTTGTTCAAGGCCTCCGTAAGTCTCCTCTGATCATGGATTCCCACATGGTCGACGAGCCAGTTGTACCCGAACACCTGTTACACCCTTTAGGGATCATTACGATCCAAACGGCTATTAGAAATTCACTCTCGTCTTAAATCACGCCGAACCTCTGGACTTGTGCATAACATGGCCAGCGTAAAGATCGTGAGCTCCACCTGACTGCCAACAACCGTACCGCTCGTGTTGTGCAACAGTTACTATCGCTCGTTACTCGATGTTTCATGTGCAATGACCATAAGATCTCATCTATACTCTACTCGCTCGTCTATTCTATTCACGTTCACTCTACAATCTCGTCTCTCTCGTCTATTCATCTAGTACTCTCTTGTTACCCTTGAGCTGTGTAGCTCCTATCGTTTGTACTATTTCATGACTGTCTAGCGCTATAATATGGGTCTTGTGACTCTACTGTATCAAATGCATACTGTGCAGGGCAACGGAGAACGTCCGAGGGGCTCCAATCTAGTCCTGGGGGCAGAGAGCCACCCGAAAATACCTGCAGGGGCTATTGACGTTGTTCTGCATTGCACCGGTTCTGACTATACTGTATTGGCTAGACATCTGACTATTATCCTTTTAGTCTGAGGAGTTCAGACGTACTGTACCATTTCTGTGCTATTACTGTGCTAGCACTGACTGTTTACATTAGTCTGAGGAGTTCT
>JACBKR010004885.1:0-21226 GCA_014218235.1 Colocasia esculenta
ATAGATTTTAACGTTGATTTTATTTTTTTTTTTATTTTTCTAGGGTGTCTTGGTCGGGGGTTATTGACGGTAGCCCCGAGTGCCGCCAAGACCCTATTGATGGCAAGATATTATGCCGCCAAGTTACACTTGACGGTGATATATTGTGCCATCAATCCCTGTTGATGACAATCTATGTCGCCATCAATTTGTTGTTTCCTATTCCGGTTATTACATTTAGATGACAATTCTTAAGGCTATAATCCAATTCTTACCCTTAAAATCTTGTTCCTTATAGGACTCCTACCCCGTAGCTTTGGTCAGCCTCTATAAATAAGAGGGTTTGGTCATTAGATAGAGATCTCTTTTCGCATTGTTGAGAATTGTCTCGATAGGAGAGAGAGAGTTTTTAGAGAGGAGATTAGTCATCCTCAGCCTAGTTCGTGTTGCTTCAAGTTGGGGCTTTGTGTCTTCGACAGCAGGAGGTGCTACTGTGTGGTGGAATCGTTGAGAAGAGTGCTCGTGGAGGATATTTAGTGAAGGAGTCATCTAGGGCTTGGTGTGGCTTCATCGATTTGATTCGTCGTGGTAAAGCATCTTCCAAGCAAGTAAACTAGGGTTTAAATCTATGGTAATATCCTGTATATTGTGTGTTTTTAATAGATTTAATATCCCTTAAAATTTCACAAAATTTGCTTTTGATTATCAATGGTGTAGAAACATGGTTTTTTTTTGTGCAATGAACTTGAAGGCGGAAGGGACTGCCGTCAAGATTATTGGTGGCACAATCATATGTCGTCAACTTTGTCTTGATGACATAAGATCATGCCATCAACTTTTACTAAACGACACTCAATTATGTCGTTTAGTTCTTGCTCTGAAATTCTAATTTTATTTATGTTTATGCAAAAAGTCTTGTGTTTTGTCACAGTTAGATGTATAGATCATTCAAGCATGTGAATTTAGTTATTGAAAGATCATGCCATCAACTTTTACTAAACGACACTCAATTATGCCTCCTCCCCTCGCAGGTGTGTTATCAGTTCTAACAGGTCTTGAGAGATCAAAGATCGCAAGTGAGGTGCTCATGCCAAGGGTGGGACTCTAGTGCCTTCGCCGTCTGGAGATTTCCTTCTGTCACAGCTGAAGAGCATCACATGGGTGCTGAAGCTTCCCTGTCTTAACACTACAAGAGAAAGCGGTTTTTACCGACAGATATTTCCGACGGGGATATTTCCGTCGGAAAATCCGTCGGAACTACCGACTAAATAGTTCCGTCGGAAATATCCGTCGGTAATACCGACGGATAAATATCCGCCGAAATTTCCGTCGGTACTTATATATTACCGACGGTTTTTCCGACTTAATAGTTCCGTCGGAATTGTCCGTCGGAAATTTTACTATTTCCCTCCCTCCCCCGCGAAACCCACTCTATCTCCCGCTCGTCTCTCTCTCTCTCTCTCTCTTCTCTCTCTCTCTCTCTCTCACTCTCTCTCTCTTCTCTCTCTGTCTCTCTCTCTCTCTCTCCTCCACTCTCCTCTCTCTCTCTCTCTCGCACCAGCTTCGCCACCCCGCCCGCCGCCGCCCGTCGTGACCCCGGCCCGACGCCGTCGCTGCCCTAGCTTCCCGCGCCGCCGTCGCAACCTCGGGCTGCCGCCGCTGCCCCAGCCGCCGTCGCGACCCCGACCCGCCGCCGCTGCCCGTTCGCCAGCGGAGCGCCCCCACCCCCTCATCGGTGCGACCTCGGCCCGGTAACTCTCTCTCTCTCCCCCCCCCCCCCCCCACCCCCCCCGCCGCCGCTGCCCCTTCGCCAGCAGAGCCCCCCCCCCCCCCCCCCCCCCCGCCCTCTCATCGGCGCGACCCCGACCCGGTCTTTCTCTCTCTCTCTCCCCCACACCCCCCCCCCTTCGCCAGCACAGCCCCCTCGCCCCCTCATCGGCGCCCACCCCACGCCCCCCCCCCCCCCCCCCCCCCCCAGCCCCCCGGCCTGCCGCCTCGTCCACCCCACGCCCCCCCCCCCCCCCCGAGAGGACCCCCGCCCGGCCCTTCTCTCCCTCCCGGATTGTTGAGATTATAGAGTGCAAGATTTACGCCCCCCCCGACAGGACCCCCAGCCCGGCCCTTCTCTCCCTCCCGGATTGTTGAGATTATACATGCAAGATTTAGATTGTTGTTTCTTTATTATTATTTTCTGTTGTTTTAGAAGTACTTTGACTCATGACTATGTTTGACAATAACAACTGACTAGTGATGGTTTGATACAATACTATATTACTGTGTGTATTATTTACTTAGTAATTTTCAGGTTAATTAAACATGTTGTTTCATCCAAGTTGACATTGTGTTCAGTTTGATCGTCTTATTATTATTAATTATTTTGTTAACATGCTATTTTATTATTATTAATTGTTTTTGTCAACATGCTATTTTATTATTATTAATTATTTTGTTAACATGTTAGATATCTGGTTAATACAATACACATAGCTCATTTATATACATTAAAGAGAAGAATGACTCATTTGTGTACATTGGAAGGAGAAAAATGAATGGACATGATATAAATATAGTAGTGTATAATTATAAACTAGGCCTCTCCTAGGCGCGCCTTGGCGCCTAAGCAATAAGGCGCTAGGCCACTGCTTTGGTCTCCTTGGTCTCCTTAAGAAATATTAAATTTTGTCGCTAGGCCACTTTTAGTTCAAATATTCCTTTGCAATTGAAATATTAAGTCTTCGTCTCCCTTCAACACTCCCTCTTCTCGTCTCACCGCCCGTATCTGGTTCTTTGGGAGGGGGCATTCCCTTCCCCCTTGTCCCCTCCTTTCGGAGGGCCCTGTCTCCACTTGTGGAGTTTTTTTGTCCTAGAGACTCCGTTGCCTAGCCATTCTCCCCCTCGAGGAGAGGTTGTCCTCCAAGCTGGTTGGTGGTTCTATCTTCTCAAGATTGCCTGGTGATCGGATCGCAGTGTATGTGGCCTCTTGTTGTCGGAGGCGCCCCATATGTGTGTTCATAGTGTAGGACCTGTAGGTGTTAAAGTTGTCGGCGGTGGTGTCTACAAATAGGAAAATTGCCTTGCATAGGAAATATTTCCGTCTTTGTAGACCTATGGCTTCAGAACAATCTTCTTCTTCTACCAGTGAAAATCTAAAAAGGAGAAAACCTAAATTCACAGACTATACAGTAAATAAAAATATAACATAAACCTATAGACAGTAACCTCCAGATTGCCTAAGGAGATCTAGTAAACTCATCTTCCTAAGTATATGTGTTAGTCTAATGGAGTTTTCAAAGTAGTTGTGCAACAATAAATCAATATGAAGCTCCATATAAATATAAAAGTGTATGAAAAGTCAATTTGGATGGAGATTAAAAGATAGTATTTGTTTGGATTTGAAATTGCTCATTTGAAATTGTTTAGAGTACTTCTCTACTGTGGATAGCACATAAGCTAACACCTTGATGTTTGGTGTGTGTGTATTGTTAAAATTTCTAAAAATAGATCCGGACCTACAAGTTCCTTCTCCTAATTGCTTATATTCAAAGCTTTTGGTAAATTAAGTTATTTTTTATTTATCTTGCTCGCTGTTATTTTTTACGCTTTACATGAAAATAAACATGCAATGACTTTCTTTGTTAAACATATTGTTTACTTTTACAAATTCACACTGCATGTTAATCATTCAACATTCGTATGTTTATTTGTAGCCATTTGATTGATTTTTTCATATTTACCATATTATGATTTAATTTCATATTTAAATTACTCGTGAATAAAATGTTATAAATTTTTTTTCTATTAGTTATGATGAGAGTTCGCGATTGGAAATTAGACTCAAAGAAGAACCAATGTCCAACGTATCAAAGTACTTGTTTGTTTGAACGTAAAATATTTCCGCGCGATATTCGAAGATTGCATGATGGTTTACTTTTGGTGAAAGAGAAGATGAAGAAAATCATAAAGATTATTCGGAAAGAAAGAAAGACAAAGTTTAGAAAACAAAGTGGATTATCTGTTATTGTTTAAGATGAAAGGAGTGCGATATTCTGTAATCTTACGACGCAGTTGGTGTGGTGTATGTACATGTTTATTGAAAAGACTGGTCAAAATTTGTGAAAAATAATTGTGTCAAAGAACTTGACATTCTCAAAGTTATGTCTTCCATTATGTACGAAGAAGATGTATTTGGCAAACTATATTTAGGGATATCAGTGATTAGTTCACTCCCTAGGAAATCTACTGAGAAGCTGGTGAATAAAGAGCCGATCAAGTGGTGGTGGCCTAATATGAAGACATCACGGTTTGTGTTGTTTTTAATGTTCAATACCATTAAGTATTTATATAGTGCTCAAATTTATTTGATATTCATGTATATTTACTCTTCATTTATCTTTACGTCAACGCTTTATTTCACCCATTAGCTCTGGACTCTCCATATAACGTACGTATCATATTATGGTACCTGAATGATGTGAGGGTGTGTTGGATTTTAACTCGGGACATGACATTTAATCTGTAGAAATGTCTTATGAGAATCGGTCATGGATGTACCGTGGAATAGTGAATGGAGTTGTGACCGAGGAGTTTTAAGACGGAGTTGACAGTTTTATTGAGTTTGCATTGAGTAATTCATCATAGCAGTTGATCCTATGGGTAACCCGATGTCCGTGTTCGGCTTGTAAGAACAAAAGTGGATATCGACATGGGATGTGCAGCATCATCTGTATACGAGAGATTTGTTGGCCATTATGAGTTATGGTCATGTCATGGTGAGTTGAATATTCAGTCGTCTGCACCAGCTAATTACTTTGCCTCCACAAGTATGTACGTAGACATGGTTGTCGATGCTGCTGGTCCGGAGTTCAATATTCATGAAAATCAAACAAATGAAGAAGTGCCGAATGATACAGCTCAGAGATTTTATCAGTTACTTCGAGATGCTGATGAGCCATTATGGGATGGTTGTGAGAAGCATACACGGTTGTCTGCAGTGTCGCAGCTATTGAATTTGAAATCTGAATTTCATATGAGCGAGAGTTGTTTTGACCGGCTTCTCTTCTGGTCAAGAGCATGCTTCCTCAATCAGAGAGGTTACCTGCTGACTTTTACCGTGCGAAGAAGATGGTGAATGATTTGGGGCTTGGTTTTAATGAAAATTGATGCATGTCCGAATCACTGTATGTTGTACTACAAAGAGGATGCAGATAAGACATCATGCTGTATTTGTAAGCATGATAGGTTCAAGCCCAGAGAGGGGACAATCAAAGCAGAAGGATGTTTCGTATAAGTCATTGCGGTACTTTCCTATCACACCCAGATTACAGCGATTGTTCATGTCCTCGAGGACAGCTGGACATATGACTTGGCATGCGGAAAGAGTCCGTCGCGACGAAGGTGAAATGAGTCATCCTGCGCTAAGTGAAGCTTGGGCTCATTTTAGCCGTACTCATCCTTACTTCTTAAGGGATCCACGCAATGTACGGCTTGGTTTATGCACAAATGGTTTTCAATCTTTTCGGAGGCTCGGTGGCATCTTACTCATGTTGGCCAGTATTCCTAAACCGTATACCTTCCCCCAGGCATGTGCATGAAGCGTGAGAATCTGTTCCTTTCATTGCTGATTCCGGGTCCAAAAGTCCGGAAAGAATATAGACATATATCTCAGACCGTTGATTGATGAGATGAAATTGTTATGGTCAGATGGTGTGCAGTCTTATGATGCATCCAGAAAACAGAATTTCAATCTGAAGGCTGCATTAATGTGGACAATAAGTGACTTTCCTCCTATGGCATGTTATCTGGCTGGAGCACACATGGGAGGTTGCATGTCCTTATTGCATGGAGGATTCTAATCATTTGTGTTGAAATCTGGGGGAAAATCTTGTTGGTTCGATTGTCATCGGCGGTTTCTACCTACTGACCTCCATTTTCCGAAAGCAAAAGGATTCTTTTATGAAATACAACTGTGATGGAGGAGGTAGATTATGGAACGCGTGTCTGGTGGAAACATGGCGAGGCGGGTCCCAGAACTTACCGACTGTAACAAACTGCTGGTAGTACCCCGACAAATCCCTGGCTTTGGGAAGGATCACAATTGGGTGAAGCAAAGCATTTTGGGAATTGCCTTATTGGTCAACACTTTTGATACGCATAACCTAGACGTCATGCATATGAGAAGAATGTTTTGGATAATGTGTTCAACACAGTTGTACGTCAAGGCAAAACGAAGGATAACGTCAAGGCACGTTTCGATTGAAAGTACTTTGAAAACGTCCAAACTAGAGCTACAACATGTTCAAGGAAAAGTTTGCAACCTAAAGCTGCATATGTGCTTGGGGCCAGACAGATTAAGGAAGTGTTGCAATGGTTAAAAGCAATTGAGATTTCCGGATGGATATGTCTCAATATTGCGCTTGTGTAAATGTCAACGGGAAAAAATATACGAATGAAGAGTCTGACTGCCATGTTTTCATGCAAAGACTGATGCCTCTTGCTTTTCGTGAGTTGTTGCCGAAACAAATATGGGGAGCAATGACTGAGCTGAGTCAATTCTTCAGGATTTTATCTGCATCAGAACTCAAAATTCATGACTTGCAAAATATGGAGCAAATATAATTCAGACAGTCTGCAAATTAGAGAAGATATTTCCTCCAGCATTCTTTGATTCAATGGAGCACCTGATCATCCATTTACCATATGAGGCAAGGTTGGAGCCAGTACAATTCGATGGATGTATCCGTTTGAGAGGTATATTTCTACATCTCATTTATTGCCATTTCGACGATCTTTTATATTACTTATGTATGCATTGAATTATTGTCGTAGGTGCATGCACGATCTTAAATGAAAGTCCGTAACAAAGCACAAGTTGAGGGCTCCATTACTCAGGCGTACCTCATTGAGGAGATATCGAACTTTTGTTCGATGTACTTTGACACGGAAATACGAACCCGACGCACTCAACCTCCACGTAATGATGATGGTGGAGATTCCGAGGTGTCAGACCGACTCTATGTATTCAAGTGTCCTGGACGGGCATTCGGATCTTCATCTACTCGCGCACTCCAAGACAGAGAGTTGGTAGCTGCGGAGATCTACGTGTTCATGAATTGCGAAGAACTAGACCCTTACATTCAGTAAGCTCTCCCCGCTTATTCGTCATCATTTGCGTGCATTGCTGCAGAACCTAACGGTTGTGTGACATTTACATTGCAGAGAGTTTGACTCGGTCATATTGCGACGGAATCCACGTCTAACTGACGTGCAGTTTGAAAAGGAACGAGAGAAGTTCTTTCCTACGTGGTTAAGATCTCGAGTATGTGTCTAATTATTTTGAAACATAAGTGTTATGTTTTTATGCAGACTGAGTTGAAGTCATTTATTCAATGTTTGTCTATTTATCTCATAATAGGTTGAACAAGGCTTCATTCCCGATTCAAGAGTACAACAGATCAGTTTTGCCCCTCGAAGATTGTACGTGTCTATCCAGGCTACATTGTGAATGGATACAGATTTCACACGAGATTATGGACGGAATAAGTCTACGATGAACAACGCGTATGTGTGAAGGGAAGTGCCTACATGAAAATGAAATTGACTATTATGGCATTCTCGAAGAAGTCATTGAGCTGCAATTTTTGGGACAAGACAACAATGTTTTCTGTTCAAGTGTCATTGGTTTGATCCGACATCTATTCGTCATGACACAACATATGGATTAATCGATGTGAAGCATAAATCCAAATTGAGTACATATGAACCATTCATCCTAGCGGCACAAGCCCACAAGTTTATTATTCAAATTATACATCCCTCAAATTAAGAGATTGGTGGGCTGCATGTAGAGTGAAATCAAGACTATTCCCTGAGTATGAGCTTCTCCCGACTAATGATGAGCTCGAAGGTGTTAATGACAACTTTTTCCAATCAGATCGGAGTGACGCACAAGAGTTGGCAGCTTCTACGCAGTACAATGTTCATGATATAAAGAAACAATTTACTTACATAAGGATAACGAACAAGAAAAGTTGACCCAAATGTCGCTGAGCGGGAGGTGGAGTCTGATGTGGAGGAAGACTCCCAAGATGATGAGGATGAATTCCAGGATGATGATGAAGATGATGCTGAATTAAACTGTCTTCAGCTCTGATGATGATTAGATAAATATACTGCATTTTGTAAGAAATTGGTGTTGTTGTTAATTACATGTTCATAATAAATTGCTACTTCAAATTGAGTGCTGATGACTTGCTATATCTTTTTTGTATCAATGGAGATATGGTACGTGGAGGACGCAGTCGGACGGTTGCCACGTCCGTTGGCAGAGGGTCTGCGACCCCGTCCACGACAGGTATACGTATGTAAACACAATATTCTAGAATTTATTGTTCATATTAAATGCATGAGAACTAACGACATACAAGAAAGCAAGGACTGCCTCCCCGTCCACGTCTGCCTCCAGGTCCGCGACAGGTATATGCATATGTACACAAAAAACCATATGGGTATTATTGTTTATATTGATTTCACGAGAACTAACGTACATACAATTTTACAGGGACTGCCTCCCCGTCCACGCCCGTCGTCCCAGCGACAGGTAAATTTCTATATTGTTGTTTATTTGAAATTCATAATTTCTAATGTGTATGAAATTTTGCAGGGACTGCCTCCCCGTCCACGCCCGTCGTCCCAGCGATAGGTAAATTTCTATATTCTTGTTTATTTGAAATTCATAATTTCTAATGTGTATGAAATTTTGCCTCCCTGTCGACCATCCGAGCAGTGCCACCTTCGTCTTCTTCCTCACCACAAGGTAAATGTATTTTCAATAGATTAGTATGTTTGGTCTCTTGCAATTTATACAATAATAGTGTACTAAATTGTTTTCAACAGAGGTGGAGAGCCAGCATCCAGCAGCTGAGGAGGGGCCTCAGCTACCAGGACGACAACCATGCTGGATCTCAGGGTAAAGTTCATCATCTCAGTGTTACTGTATTTGTTATTAGGATATACATTTCATGTATAAAATTAATGTGGAATTGCAGGGGGGAGATAGATCCAGTCCTGCTTCCCGCTATATTACGACGCTGGTCCACACACATATTCCAGGACCAGTGGATGCATGGAGAGACTTCCCGGTGCCAGTCCGGGATTTATTATTTCACATGTTTACGGTATTTTTATTTTTAGAAGAGTTGAAGTCATTTATTCAATTATTATTAATTTGGGTTTATTGCAGAACGTTGATTAATTTTATTTCTTTACAGCGGAGGTTCGCGTTCACGAGACCCGAGGATCTCCCTCGAGCTCGAGCCGTCTGGGAGATTATGGCCCAGACTAATTTAAGAAAGTCGATGTGGGAGGTACGGGACAAGGCAATGAAGACCACAGGCAACCGGGATCTATGGCTTGGGTGGATTACGGCCCTGTTTGGCTGCAGAGGGACTATTGGGAGTCCCTTTGCGAGCATTGGGCTGCTGGACCATGGCAGCAGCGGTCACAGGCGCAATAGCAACAGAGCAACTCAACCAGGAAGAATGTGCATACTAGTGGATCCGTATCTTATGCGACCCACAGTCAAAAATGGTAAGTATTTTATGTTCGATTCATATATACATATGGATTATTATTGTGAAACTAACTAATTTTGTTGAATTTTAAGCATCACGACCTGGAGCGTGCCCCTACTTCCGCGAGTTATTTGACCGGACTCATAAGCGGAAGGGGCGGATGACTATGTTACCGAGAGTGCCCGCACGATTACTGTAAGTCAAGCTTTAAATTATGAATTCAATTATGATATTAAAGTAATTTGTTTTCAATAATTTAATTTTTAATTATTTTACAGGAGACGTACGACAGGACGATGTCGGAGCGCTACACAGAGGGCACTCCCCAGCCAGATTTGGATGCGGATGCTTGGGTCGAGGCAGCGGGAGTGCCGAGGAAGGGTCGAGTGTACGGCTTTGGGGACAGCCTGGATACTCATCGAGTGTTGTCCTCATATGCCAGTTCGATCGCTCCCCCGGCACACGCGAGTTCATCTTCTGCGCCGCCCGTCAGTGGTGTAGAGGACATTAGAGGCATCATTCGGGAGGAGCTATGTGCAGAGCTACAGACGTAGCGGGTAGAGCTACAGACGCAGCGGGTAGAGATAGAGACGCAGCGGGTACAGCTACAGACGCAGTTCAGCGATATGGTTCAGCAGTTCATCTCAATAATGCAGGGAGTATGCCCCACACAGTCAGCAGCTCAGGTCAGTATTAGTATTAATTCATATACTTAGGATTGGGACGGGCGTTCAATTGACGGATCTAAAAATAACAAATTACATATAAAGGGTTAAAACACACAACCCGGGGGTCCAAAATCCCAAATAGGGATCTGATCGGCGTGCCGTTTTCTCCCACACGACCGGGTGGGTTAACGTGACGTGTGCGAACTGACGGATTCGAATTTGGATTCCCGGATTGGGTCGGGCGTTCAATTGACGGATCTAAAAAACACCCAAGTATATATAAAGGGTCAAAACACACAACCCGGGGGTCCAAAATCCCAAATAGGGATCGGATCGGCGTGCCGTTTTCTCCGACACGATCGGGTGGGTTAAAGTGACGTGTGGGAACTGACGGAATCCAATTTGGATCTCGGATTGGGTTGGGCATTGAAATGACGGATCTAAAAAACATCCAAGTATATATAAAGGGTCAAAACACACAACCCGGGGGTCCAAAATCCCAAATAGGGTTCGGATCGGCGTGCCGTTTTCTCCGACACGACCGGGTGGGTTAAAGTGACGTGTGGGAACTGACGGAATCCAATTTGGATCTCCGGATTGGGTTGGGCATTGAAATGACGGATCTAAAAAACACCCAAGTATATAAAGGGTTAAAACACACAACCCGGGGATCCAAAATCCCAAATAGGGTTCGGATCGGCTTGCCGTTTTCTCAGACACGACCGGGTGGGTTAAAGTGACGTGTGGGAACTGACGGAATCCAATTTGGATCTCCGATTGGGTTGGGCATTGAAATGACGGATCTAAAAAACACCCAAGTATATATAAGGGTCAAAACACACAACCCGGGGGTCCAAAATCCCGAATAGGGTTCGGATCGGCGTGCCGTTTTCTCTCCGACACGACCGGGTGGGTTAAAGTGACGTGTGGGAACTGACAGAATCCAATTTGGATCTCCGGATTGGGTTGGGCATTGAAATGACCGATCTAAAAAACACCCAAGTATATATAAGGGTTAAAACACACAATCCGGGGGTCCAAAATCTCAAATAGGGTTCGGATCGGCGTGCCGTTTTCTCCGACACGACCGGGTGGGTTAAAGTGACGTGTAGGAACTGACAGAATCCAATTTGGATCTCCGGATTGGTTGGGCATTGAAATGACGGATCTAAAAAAACACCAAGTATATAAAGGGTCAAAACACACAACCCGGGGGTCCAAAATCCCAAATAGGTTCGGATCGGCGTGCCGTTTTCTCCGACACGACCGGGTGGGTTAAAGTGACGTGTGGAACTGACGGAATCCAATTTGGATATCCGGATTGGGTTGGGCATTGAAATGACGGATCTAAAAAACACCCAAGTATATATAAAGGGTGAAAATACACAACCCGGGGGTCCAAAATTCCAAATAGGGTTCGGATCGGCGTGCCGTTTTCTCCGACACGACCGGGTGGTTAAAGTGACGTGTGGGAACTGAAGAAATCTAATTTGGATCTCCGGATTGGGTTGGGCATTGAAATGACGGATCTAAAAAATACCCAAGTATATATAAAGGGTCAAAACATACAACCCGGGGGTCCAAAATCCAAATAGGTTCGGATCGGCGTCCCGTTTTCTTCGACACGACGGGTGGGTTTAAGTGACGTGTGGGAACTGACGGAATCCAATTTGGATCTCCGATTGGGTTGGGCATTGAATGACGGATCTAAAAACACGGTCAAGCATATATAAATGGTTAAAACACGCACCCGGGGTCAAATCCCAATAGGGATCCGATCGACGTGCCGTTTTCTCCGACACACCGGGTGGGTTAAAGTGACGTGTAGAAACTGACGGAATCCAATTTGGATCTCCGGATTGGGTTGGGCATTCAAAGGACGGATGTAAAAACGGCAAGTATATATAAAAGGTAAAAACACAACCCGGGGGTCCAAAATCCCAAATAGGGATCCGATCGACGTGCCGTTTTCTCCACACGACCGGGTGGGTTAAAGTGGCGTGTAGAAACTGACGGAATCCAATTTGGATCCCCGGATTGGGTTGGGCATTCAAAGGACGGATCTAAAAACACGGCCAAGCATATATAAATGGTTAAAACACGCAACCCGGGGGTCTAAAATCCCAAATAGGGATCCGATCGACGTGCTGTTTTCTCTCCGACACGACGGGTGGGTTAAAGTGACATGTGGAACTGACGGAATCCAATTTGGATCTCCGGATTGGGTTGGGCATTCAAAGGACGGATCTAAAAAACACCCAAGAAAATGATGGATCTAAAATAGTATTGTATATAAGCTTGAGAAATAATCACATGTTTTAAATTTCAATTTTGAAATAATGTATGTCTTTTATTTATTATTAATGTTTCTCATTTTAATTTGTTTTAATATAGGATCCAGCTCCAGACGATAAAGAGGCAGGGACAGCAGACGATCCAGCAGATCTATCTTGATTTTTGTATTCATTATTCTATATGATTTTATATTTATTATATTTTATGATTTTATGTTGATTGTGAGTATTTGTTAAATTTATGAATATTGTAGCAGGTTTGACATTGTAGCAATGTTGACAAATCATTTTTATTTACCTATTTTAAAAAAAAATGGTGTATTTTCCGACGGATTTTTCGACGGATAAGTATCCATCGGAACTGATAATTACCGACGAAAAACACCGTCCGTAATTCCGTCGGAAAATCCTGACGGATTTTCCGACGGATATATTATGTCGGAACTGATAAATTACCGACGGAAAAACACCGTCGGTAATTCCGTCGGAAAATCCTGACGGATTTTCCGACGGATAAGTATCTGTCGGAACTGATAAATTACCGACGGAAAAACACCGTCGGTAATTCCGTCGGAAAATACTGACGGCTTTCCCGACGATTATATCTTTCGGAGTTTTCGACCGAATTCCGACGGAATTGTCATCCGTCGGAATTTCTGACCATTTTTTTCCGACGGACAGTTTCCGACGAGCTTTGGACGGAAGCGGTCGGAAGGCGCCTTTTCCGACGGAATACCGTCGGAGCGCTTTTCTTGTAGTGTAAGGAGATTAGAGTGGGTTTCTATAGATCATTCAAGCATGTGTGAATTTAGTTATTGAAAGATCATGCCATCAACAGCTCTTGACCCGTACTTCCTCTTGACATGGCTGCTAACTCTTCCGCTACTCTCTCTTCCTTCTCCACCTGCTACTACTTCCGTAGTGATCTTCCTCTCGAATCTCTTTCTTTGAACCCCAATCCCCCTGCTATTCCAGGCACCATGTCCCTGCTTACCATCAAGCTCACACACGAAAACTATGTTCGTTGGCGTCGTCAGTTCTCTGCAGCACTTCGTGCAACTGGCTATCTGGGGATTATTGATGGGTCTGATATCTGCCCTCCTGCCACTATACCTGGCACAGATAGTAACCCCTACCCCAATCCAACGCACACCCTGGCAAACAACGGGATGCGCTTGTCCTTTCCTGGATGTTGGCCTCCATGACAGATTCATGGCTGCTCTTGTTCCTGGATGTTCCAGAGTGTTTTATCCTGGTTCAGACCTCCGATCACCAGGAGTTCTACGTCCAGTCCACAAGTAACAACTTGGGATTCGACTAACCAAGGGTATGGTCCCCCGCAAGGACCACTTACACATCCAGCACTTGTTGGCCTTCTCTTCAACCCACGAAGAGGCAGTACACCACCTGTTCCAACATGTCTTCCTTTCCAACTAAAGGGTATAAGCCACCCACTACACAGTAGGTCTACTCTTCACTAAAGAAGAGGAACTCTATATGAAGAGTAAGAAGTTAATGGCCACTAGACCAAGCTAATAGTAACAATACAATACGTTCTAAAGATTGATCCGAGAGAAGAAAAGAACTACAATGAACAAATTACTTAGATCTAAACAAGCTCTCTCTTCAAGGAAGGAATGATGAACAAGGCTTCGAGGAGACCTAAGAGCTAAGAGGTTGAACTAAATGAGGGACCGAGCTCTTCTAACACTTCTTATTGATAGTTATCTCGATGCGCTTCGTTCTGTGTGTTGTGTTATCTTCATTGTATCAACATGCTCTTATTTATCTTCTCTTGTTGAAGTATTTGTTGTGTCTCTTATCTTGAAACTAGTCTCTTGATAGATGTAGCAGTCCAACATAAGATACCAGAAACTTGCAGACAATAATGCTAGGATAGAGACATAGAGAGAGAGAGAGAGAAAGAGAGAGAGATCATATGGATATCTTCTGTGTTCTAGTCAACATGGCGTGTCCAACATTGTAAAAGTGTGACTACCGAACCGTTTAGACTGGAAAGCGTGAAGCGTTCCTCCTCCTCTTCCCTTCCTTATAAGAAAAGAGGCGCGAGATTCAAAGAGTGAAAATGGCGATTCGCCCACTTCAACGGCCCGTTCGTACGGACTGTTTTGACTCCTGGTCACGTCACGCCTCTTCCACCATCCTGAGATGTGGATACCAAGAGAGCTCCTACGGCATCACCGATAGCCATACATACCGCCACGATCAACATCACATTTATGCAAGGAAGACGATGTCGAACTGTCATCTCCCCTCTCAGTGTGACGCGAGCGGCCTTGTGAGGGTGGGGGCCAAGTGTGGAGGCTATGTCTAGCCTCTTAGGCCCATAGGCCCATCATGGCCCAGTAAGGCAGCGGTGCAACGAGGTTCAGCCACGTGCCTCGGAAACAACTTCGAGCTCCCGAACATGTCCCAGTCATCACATGCGCAAGGGCCCCAAGATGTCTAGTCTCCGGACACCTTCGAACCTGTCTGAATAGGATAGAGTCACCAAAAAACCTTTGGCTCATGCTCAGACCCTCTATGGTTCCAGCATCAAGAGCACTGAACACCGGGAAGCCACACCGAGCAGCTTCGCTGGCTCCTGTTCGGTACCTCTATAGTCTATAACACTATACAGCTCTTGGCCTTCTAATAGAAAGTTAATGGGACGGTGCGACACACCTCCCCACACCTGGAATAGCCTCAATGTGGAGTCCCAAAGGTGCCTCAAACAGACGTCCCCATCTTGGGACCTCAACCGTCACATCGCTTCAGATATCATTGGGGAAGGGCATGTACAAACCCTTTGAATTCTTGTGTCTATAAAAGAAACATGCAACCTTCATGCAAAGGTAAGCAGATTCATCTCACACAATCGCCCACCGTGAAACCACACACCCAAAAGAACCTTCTTTTCTAGCCTCCTGACACAGTCTTGTCTGACTTCGGCATCGGAAGGTTCTCCCTATTCTTCAACCGAGTTCCTATGATGGCTTTTCTAGTTTTGAAAGCCTTCGTCCACATTGGCAGCTATTCCATCCCTCTCTTCTAGTGGAGGCCTGTTCGGCTCATTACCGAATAGGAAAACACCACCACACTAGTTGCATGCTTTACCATAAATTCATCGCAAAAGTTCTCATAAAAAGTCACAAACTCGTCACAATTTTGGTATAATTCCACTTCACACTAGGGTTTGTGACTACTACTAACCAGACATTTGTGATTGATGATCTCACACACAAAAATAGCAATATTTGAGGATAAATTCATTTTTGTTAGCCTGTGAGCCGAAATTTTACTGAGGATTAGTGATGCCACATTATTCAGTTTCAATATTTGAGGAAAAATCCATGACCAGTTGGATGGGTGGTTAAATTTTAATGCTCTATATTTTTGGATTTCTTAAATTATTTATATAGATTTTAACGTTGATTTTGTTTTTTTGTTTTTCTAGGGTGTCTTGGTCGGGGGTTATTGACGGTAGCCCCGAGTGCCAGTGCAGCGTCAGCCGCAATAGGCTTCTGAGCCTCCATCACCGAGGCTCTTCGGGTGGTGGGATCACGGATGGCAGGGCGTGGCGCGTAGCTTCGCCGTGTGATGCGTCCGCTGGCGTTGCTCCACCTGTGCGCAGGGGCAAAGGTTGCAGAGGGTGCGAGAGGTTCGCAGCACGACCCGATCGCAGCTCGTTGGAATGGAGGAAGACGGGGGCACAAACGACACGGGGGAAAAGGATGCGGAGGTGGGGCTTAAGCGCGACTGGCTCCGGAAGTTAGAGAGAGAAAGGACTTATTAACATGGTGGCTGCCATGGACATCGCCTTGCTCCGAATGCTTCCCAAGCGGCCACTGGTGTCCACCATCGCCTACCTTGGTCTTCGTCATCTCCAGCCCATCGGGATTGGGATCGGCATCGCCATGGACGCCACCACGCAGGGGAACACGCTGACTGGATCTTCTCCATCTCCATGGGGCACGCTTGCAGGGTCTTCTTCAAGTTCCTTGTGTGCTTGCCGGGGTGGGACTCATCGTCGTTGTCGGAGGACTCGCCCTCGCCACCTCGGCCGCAAAAAGGTTTCTTGCAGCAACTGCATGATGGAGGTCTTTTTCACGAGGCTTCTAGATGGGAGAACGTGGGTAGGTAGAAACCGTCGCGGAGGAGAGAGAGAGAGAGAGAGAGAGAGAGAGAGATGCTTGGTGCGGTTTGTTTTTAAATTTAACTTTATGATAACCGCAAAGGTAGTTTAACCGCAAAAGTAGTTCATCTTTCTGTCGCTGTAGGTGGATGGAGAGGGAGGGAGATAGGCTGGTTGGTGGTGGAGGCGGATTTGGAGGCGAATCTTTTTGCAGTTTTTTTTAACAAATGAAACGGATGTAGACGAAGGTGGGGGAACAGAGCAGTTTTATAGAAACTATTTTGGGAGTACTTTTGATGTGGTGCTGCCACGTTGGCTGCTCCAACTGAGTTTTATATATATAAATAGATATATATATATATATATATATATCTATATATATCGAGTGTTTTTGTATGATATGACTTACATGTTTTCAAGTATGATATATGTACCCGAGTCGATTCTTGTGGGGGGAGGGGGGGGTTTACCTGATCTACATGCAATCCTCAAGGTGTGTAGATCCGGGATTTTTCCGGTCAAGTGGGGTAAGGGCGATACGGGTACACGGAAAGTAGGAGCTGTCAAATCTTGACTTTGGAGTTCACGAACACAATCCTTGAGCCCACAAAGCCACACGGGGGGGGTCCTCGTTACCAAAAAAAAAAACAAGTATGATATATGTAGACTATAGATTTAGATTCTTGTTACTTGTTGGGTCTGTTGCATATACTCACTCTTGCTAACATTTTAAGATTTGGATATTTTGAAGCTAAAGCGTTAGTCTAGATCACTATGGAACGTGAAGAGTAGATTTGTAATTTAGTATTTAACATGTTGTAATCTTTTTAATTTGAACATTTAGTGTTGTTTTGATAAGTTGACTATGTTATGTCCTTGTATTATATAGAACGCGATATGTGAATGATAAGTTGTGATAAGTTGATATAAAAGTTGTTATTTATTCCGATGCAAATCTTTCTTTATTTGTGTGGATCTCAACCCAATTATCTATTGTTGGGTTCTTCTCTCCTGTAGCAACTTACTCTGGTTTGATATGAGTTGATATAATCATACCAAACAGAAGTGGGACGTTACATAAATTTTTTTTCATTATAAAATTTCACAATTTTAGTCACAAGCATTTTTTTTTTACTTTCTATGGGATAGGCTAATTAACCCGCAAGATCAATGCTCCTTACTGTTAATAATTAGCATGCATCAAGCTTATAAATTATGAAGATTAAAAAGAAGAACGTGATGTTATAGAATGCATGTTTATCTTAATGGTATCCAAGAACAAAAATGGGAATGAAAAACTTGTGTTCTACGCGCTAATTGAACTTAATTGGACATTTTAACGCCTCCAAGCCGCTAAAATGGCTATGAGGAGATGAGGAGCTGTTGCTAATTAATGCAGATAAATATTTTCTAATCCATCCAATTCACCCACTATTTCATCTACTCTTCACCTTCTCTTTTCTCCCTTGTCGAAAATCAAATGCCGATCAATTTTTTCAGTAATTACTCCAGTGAGTTTTCTCTTTATAGAAATAAATTTCCCTAGTCCTAATTTCTTCGGAGAATTTGAGAATGCAAAAGATTCCCCAGAAGCACTTAAGACCATTCCACATTTTAAAACCTCACAGGACGAGGATATTCTTTCTTGAAATCCGATTAATAAATTAACAAGCTAGCTAACACTTCCTTGGAAACCCAATCTTGTACTTGAGAGAGATTTTCATAGGAAAAATATTTGGTGCACTCCACCGTTTAGTGTAATTACACATCAATGGTGGAGATGTATGCCACTTACACCCCCCCCCCCCCCGGCAAGAGACCCATCCCAAGCCCCTCTATGAAGAGTGGGATGCTCACCACCATTGGTGTAAAGTTTGCACCAATGATGTTGTGCACCAGGTAGACCTCTTTTCAGAGTATGATGGTGAGGACCCACGTAAGCTCCAAATTAGGTAGCCGAGTTACTATATATATATATATATTACCTAAACTCTATATTCAAATCCAATAATACCGGTCCGGGTATGTTTATAAACAATAATGTCGAACATGAACACACAACAATTCTGGGAAATATCAACAAACATGTAAGTTCTGATCCAATTTACCAGAGCAAGGCTAGCGCTAGACTAATTAAATGGTCCTAGGTAAATATTACGTATACCCTAACTACGGACGGTCCTCCATGCAACCCAAGACAAGAGAGGTGGGGCTGCAGGACAGATCACAAGAACGACAAGGCTAAACGGAAGAGACGAAGAAACCAGACGGGAATGGCGCCGCAGCGGCAGAGGGGGTGTGAGCGCAGTGGGCGGCTGGGCTCGGGCGCTCGGCACCACCGGGTGGAAGAGGGCACAGGCACCGGCAGCGACGGAGGAAGAGAAGCCGGCGACGGAACGTTCGACTTTGACGGTGCTGTTAAAAAAAGAAGACAAAATGTCAGTTGCAGGCATTAAAGAGTACTAGAGCGAATAAGATCAAGAAAAAGAAAACTGTTTGCTCAGTTACATTCGTCGATACAAATGACCGAATCCGCAGAAATAGTTGCTTAAATATTAATTAGCTTCAAAAAATCACATCTTCTTGATTATGAGACGTTGGAGAGTGAAAAGATTGATTTTCGATATACCTTATATAAACCAGGTTAGTTGGTGAATACTACGTACATACACCCTCACATCAATTTCAATGGGTAAACATCAACCTGCATAAGATTCGACGTACTGATATTGTAAGAAAAAAAAAAAATCAAGAAATCTTAAAAATAGCCGATGGATATAATTACATGCTCACTCCTTTCTTTACATTCAATTTACGTGATTGAGAAAATGACTTAAAGAATTAAGCAGCCATACCTGGAGCTCCAGCGGGAGGAGTAGCAACTGCAACAGACAATGAAAGATGCATTAAAACTCATATTAAAAAGAGCTTTAAATAGCCGTTCCCTATAAAAACCAGTCGATCGACATGCATTCTGATTAAAACAGATATTGAAAGTAGCATATTCTTAATCCACCTTCTGCGATCAGAACAAGCTAGCTTACATAAATGCAGCCAGCCAGTTAAAATATAATTTTCATAGGAAGCAATAGCAGTCAAGAAAAACATTATAAAAGAAAGGCTAGATATAGCTATATATATATATATATATATATATATCATAGATGAAAAAGGGATTCAGAAAATGAGGAACAAGCAAAACCTTGTCTATCTGAGACTCTGGCTAACGTTGGCAACATTTCCCAATATCGGTTAAGAATGTCGGCTAAAATTTTGCCACCTTCACTCTAAGCCAATCAAGTAAACAAATTTTAGCAGAACAAGAGAAGGGTATATATTGGATGGGATTCGATGGTTGTATATATATATATATATATATAGAAGTTCTCCCTCAGAGAGTACTATATATAGTCTTCAAGAATAGTTCATCCTCGAAGGATTTAGAATAAAAAAGATACAAGTCACATAAACAATAAAGACTAGACAAATCGTGGTGAAAGATTAGAGATGAAAGTATTTCGAAAGCTCAGCTTATAAATCTTTGTTCTTGCCGCGTTGAAAGTAGTCAACAGAGATGTCCGGTCGTCTCAACCAAATCGACGGCTGTCTTTCTTTCTAGTCTTGTTTTGGAAACAGAGTACGAGAAGGGTGTTAAATATTTACTGCGGCAGCTATCGATGGTGGGGGCGGCAACATTGCAGACGGTGGGGAGGGCGATGGCCCTGGTCATGTTGATGTCGATTTCATATTGGCGGCCTCCTGAAGGGCCTCGCAGACGCACGTGGGGCTCAACTGCACCACTGCTTTGATCCCCTCGCAGCAGGACTCGTCCGGCTTGCTCGTATTGCTCCCTGCAGTCACGTAGTCGAGACAGTCCATCATGTCGTAGATAACGGTGGAGCAGTCCACGGCGCCCTTGGGTGGCGGCGGTAAGGAGGGCGCCGGGCCAATGCTGTTAGGAGGCGGCGAGGGCTGGGGGGCTACAGCTCCGGTGGGGTTGGTAATGAGGGCAGATGTAACCAGGAAGCAGAGGAGGAGAAGACTCGTTGCCATAGTTAATGTCGATCGGTGTGGTCGGCGCTGGTGCTTTAATTCTTCTGGCAATGCAGGCTGCTGTGAGAGAGGCGAAGAGGGGAATCGAATCGAAGGCGGCTATTGGGAGGAAGTTGGCCGCAGGAAACGGAAGATCTAGGAGAAGGGAGGGGGGAGATGAAGAGGAAGACATATGCGATCGATGTTAATGGAAGGTGACGTGTCGAGGGTATGACTCTTAAAACAGTACTTGACGTACGTCGCGGTCGACGATAGCGAAAATCGTTATATTGTCACAGGGGATAGTGTTGGCCGTTATCACGAGACTCTTTCTCTGGTGTGTGAGCTCCATCTCTCAATTTTAACCGTCCGGCATTTGGGTTCAGTTGTTGTACGTAGCGACAGAAGAATCCGTGTACGTACGTACGTGCATGGTTGGCGGGCGCGACTTTTGGTTAATTTGTTGGACAATTCAAATCTAGCTTCACCGTTACGAGAGTCACAGGCAGAAAGCTCCACAAAAGATGAGCACAACGGTGCAGTAAAGGC